>CATNWA010006520.1:0-11667 GCA_951230385.1 Staurois parvus | reverse complement strand
AGGGGGGGCCCGTAGCTCTGGGGGTCCCCAAGTATGAGTGGGTATACCAAGATAGTGGTTCTAAACTAGGAGGGTGTGGACTATCTCGGGGACGTGTATTGGGGGGGGGGCCCTGTGAGGGCGAGACCTGTGAGAAGGACTCTATATTTTTGGGGTTTGCTATGTGGGGGGGAGACTCTGTAAAGGAGGGATAGGGGACATGAGGGGAACCTCTGATGGATGTGATGGGGGGGGGGGGGGGAGGGTGTGAAGGGAGCTCTGATGCAAAAAAGGGGGTTTTGATTGAACAGGGGCTCTGAGTGAGGGGGGAGTTTGAAGAGAAAATGAGAAGGGGGGGGATCATGTGATGAGGTTTGAATGAGAACGGGGGCTCTGATTGAGGGGGGGCATTTGAATGAGAAGGAAAACTTGATTTTTATGGGGGTTTGGATAAAACAGGGCTCTGATTGATGGGGGGTTCTGATGTGATGGGGGTTTAATACAAACGGGGGGCTCTGATGTGGGGGGGGCATTAAAAATGAGAAGGGGACTTTGATGTGATGGGGTTTGGGGATTAACGGGGGCTCTAAAAATAGGGGGGGCTTTCTGAGTGATGGGGGGCTAAAAAGTGTTGGGGGGTTTGGGGATGAGAAGGGGGCTCTGATGTGAGGGGGTTTTAATACAAACGGGGCCGATGGGAGGGGGGTTTAAATGAGAACAGACCGGTGTGAGGGGGGTTCATTGAAGGGGGCCGATGTGAGGGGGTTTAGATAAAAGGGGGGGTTTTGAGGGATGGGGGTTTGAATTTGAGAACGGACCTCTGACGTGATGTGGGGGTTCGGTTTGAAGGGGCCCTTAATGTGAGGGGGGGTTCGAAGTGAAAGGGGCCCCAAATTTTGGGAGGGGGGTTTGGGAAACAAGGGGGGCTGGGATGTGATGGGGTTTGAATCAGAGGGGAGCCTGATAAAAGGGGGTTCAGGGAAGGGGGGCTCTGATGTATGGTGGGTTTGGGTGTTAAGGGGTGCTCTGGTTGAGGGGGGGTTCAGGTGTAAAGGGGGCTCTGATGTAAGGGGGGTTGGGTTTTAAAGGGGGTTCCTGGGTTGAGGGGGGTTCAGGTGGAAGGGGGCTCTGACGGAGGGGGTTTTTGAATGAAAAGGGGACCTCTGATGTGAGGGGGGCCGGGAGTGAAGGGGGGCTCAGATATATAGGGTTTAGATACAAAGGGGGGGGCTCTGATGTGGGGGGCATTCAAATAGAAGGGGGCCCTTGAGTGAGGGGGGTTTGAATGTGAACAGGGCGCTCTGATATGATGGGGGTGTTCTGTTGTGATGGAGGGGTCTATGAAGTGAAAGTGATGGGGTGGTTCTATGAATGAGAAGGGGAGGGCTCTGCTGTGATGGGGGTTTAGATACAAAACTGGGGCTCTGATGGGTATGGGGAGTGGTTTGATCTATGAGAAGCAGACCTTCTGTTGTGATGGGTGGGAGGTTCGTGATGTGAAGAGGTGGTTGGTCTGATGAGAATGGGGGTTTAGATCACAGAAATGTTGTCCGCGCCTTGATCTTGAAGGCGTCGCCGAGCTAATCATTCTAAAGACTTGACCCTGTGAAAATTAGAATAGTTTATACACGCTTGATAATTGTTCTTAAACATATTAATTTGTGGCCCCCCCCCCCCCCCCCCCCCCCCCCCCCCCCCCCCCCTTTGGGGGTGATGTGTATTAGATGTGGATGGCGTGATCGCGCTTGCGATTCTGGGTGTGGGTGAAGTAGGGGGATAGATACATTTCGCAGGAGTGGATTGTTGGGGAGGGGTTGAGTTTGGATGTTGTGAGGGGGGGGGGGGTGCGGAATGGGGATATTAGTTAGGCGATGGGGGCCTGCTATTGTGGGAAGTAGAGGTGAGAATTGGTATGTGGGGGTTGATGGGGGGTGGTTATTTTGTCTAAGATGAGTGGTGGGGATGGGGTGAGAGTTCAGGTGTAGCGGGGTGATGGGACTATGCTGTGTTGGGGCGCGCGGCGCTCGGGTGATGTTAAAGGGGTTGCCATCTGGTGTGATGGGTGTGAGGTTCAGGTGTGGAAGGGGGGGGGGCCTCTGATTGTGATGGGGGTTTTGGGTGTTAAGGTGTGCCTGGTTGTGCTGGGGGGGTCAGGAGTGCAGGGGGGCTCTTATGTGAGGGGGGGTTTGGGTGTTAAGGGGTGCTCTGGTGTGATGGGTGGGTTCAGGTTGTGAAGGGGGCTCTGGTGAGATGGGGGGTTCAGGTGTGAAGGGGTGGCTCTGGTGTGATGGGGTGTTTGGGTGTGCAGGGGGGGTATGGTGTGATGGGGGGTTCAGGTGTGAAGGGGGGTCTGGTGTGATGGGGGGGGTTTCAGGTCGTGAAGGGGGTCAACCCCCCCGGGGGTCTGGTGTGATGGGGGTTCAGGTCGTGAAGGGGGTGGGCTCTGGTGTGATGGGGGGTTCAGGTGTGAAGGGGGGCTCTGGTGTGATGGGTGTGAAGGGGGGGCTTGGTGTGAAGGGGGTGCTCTGATGTGATGGGGGGGTTTGGTGTGTTAAGGTGTGCTCTGGTGTGATGGGGGGTTCAGGTGTTGAAGGGGGGCTCTGATGTGATGGGGGTGGGTTGGGTGTTAAGGGGTGCTCTGGTGTGATGGGGGGTTCAGTGTGAAGGGTGGGCGTCTGATGTGATGGGGGGTTTGGGTTGTTAAGGTGTGTGCTCTGGTGTGTGATGGGGGGTTCAGGTGTGAAGGGGGCTCTGATGTGATGGGGGGTTAGGTGTGAAGGGGGGCTCTGATGTGGCATGGGGGTTCAGGTGTGAAGGGGGCTTACTGGTGTGATGGGGGGGTTCAGGTGTGAGAGGGGTGCTCTATGGTGTTATGGGGGGGGGGACCTCTAATGTGAAGTTGTGTGCATCATATGAGGCTCAGGTTTCCCATGATATTTAAGTGTTCTTCCATGGCGACACCTACTGTTATCTCACATATATATTGCTTATTATTATAGCCAAATTTACCCCCCTAATCCTCCCACAGTTTTACACTACATAGGACAGTATACACCGGAAACGTGCGGATTGTTCCCGATTGGTGCGCTATTATTTTGTGGAACGTTTCCCGAATTGGTTCACGAAATATCGCCGTTTTTGTTGTGAATTGGTCGTCCATTGGAATGAATGGCGGACTGTTCAAAACTAGAGTGGGAGTGACAAAAGCTACAGTGTGAGCTGAAAAATCAGGGACATGATTTGTAAACTGCCATCACTCCCTCATTTTCAAGCCCACCTACACATATCTTATTTCAAAACGTTCAGCTTAACCCTGATGCCACTAAAAATGTCCTCTGGCTAAGCCATGTGTCTGATAGTTTTCACAATATGACCATTTGTTTGCAACTCACGCCTGCCCATTGACATGCATTGAAACTCCACTCTAGACACCTGAAATTTGGAAGGGCAATTTTCTAAACTGGGACTGTGCCTTCATTTGTAATATTTCAGAGACATTACTATGCATCAAAATGTAGGTCTGGGTCTTGTGATTCTCACGATATAAAGGTGGAGGCAAAAAGTAACGCTTCACACAATTTCCACAGAAATTGTAGCTTTTCTAGTTATTATTATTATTTATTATATATTATTATATACAGCACAGTGCGCTAAATGGTTAGCACTTCCACCTGGCAGTACTCGGGTCGTTGGTTATGAATCCCATCCACGGCAAACAACACTGCTGGAGTTTGCATGTTTCTCCCTGTGCATGTGTGGGTTTCCTCCAGTGTACTTCGGTTTCCTCCCCACACTCCAAAGACATGACTGGTAGGTGAATTGGCTCCTGTCTAAATTATTTTCCCTAGTATGTGTATGTGATGAATGTGAATGTTAGGGACCTTAGATTGTACGCCCTTGAGGGTTAGTGACCTTAGATTGTTAAGCCCCTATTGAGGGGTCAGGGACTGATGTGAATGTAAAAGTATATATGTTAAAGCGCTGTGTAAATTGACGGCGCTATATAAGTACCTGAAAATAAATATTATTATACAGGATTATAAAATGCCATCAGTTTGCTCAGCACTTTACAGTCTAAAGGGAGACATTACAGTACAGTAAGCCCCCAGTCACATCAAAGAAACGATTTTGAAATCGTGCGACTTACAATGAAGTTGCACGATTTCAAAATCGGGTGACCTGCTGATTTCAGGTGCGATTTGCAAGATATCTGACACAAGTGTCTATGCAAATCGCACCAAAAGTAGCGCATGTACGACTTTTAGCTATCGGTGCGGCTCCGACCAAGTCAGAACCGCATCAATATGACCGCTCTAATAGCGGACAATAGGGTGCGACTTGGCATAACGATATTTGCAAGTCGCACGGCATGCAAATCGAATGCCAAGTCGCACCCAATGTGACCGAGGTGTTACAATACTTTAATATAAGAGGGTTTGGAGGGCCCCTGCTCATAGGAGTTTTTTTATAAACTAATAGGGTGGGGCAAGCACTACAAAAGATTCCAACTGTGGGTAAGAACTGATGAAAGAGTAAAGGTGGGAATACATGATTAGAAAATCGGCCGATCGCTCATCCGATGACGGAGAGGCGTTCGTTCGTTGGTCGAAATCGTGACCCACATTAACCAATCTAAAAAAAAACAATCGTCTGGCAATACGTTAGTGTTGACGTCTTCCGTACAAGTGGAAGTGATGCGGTGTGCGTGTGACCTTTGTACGCCACCCACGCCCTTCCGGCCAGAACGAGCGATAATATACACAATGACCAGCAATGAGTATAATATCGTTTATTACATGACCTATATACATAAATAGTGATACATAAAATATAATCTGCACAATTCTGGTTTCATGATCTCATTGGGCCGATCTACTTTTAACATTTGGATTTTTCGTTCGTGTTTACGAAGATTCCTCGACATAAAGATCCGGGTCATCTTCTGTTTCCGCTCATGCGTGATAGCGCTTGATAGATTTTTTTCGTACGCCCGTCATACCACCGCATAGAAAATCGATCGTTCGTATGCGAAACGACAAAATTTTTCACTGTTTGTTCAACCGGATTTTTTCGCTCACAATATCGTTATCAGTTAAAACATCCTGCTCATCAATGAAGAGAAAATCGTTTTTCGATCAGCGGTTCTGCAAATTTTTTTTCGGACGATTTTCTTATCGTGTGTATGGGCATAAGGCTCCTTTTCACACACGAACGTTGTTTTTTTTTCTTTGGTTCAGTCACATTTTTTCAAAGAAAAAACAGATGAGTTTACATCCATTTTTTCATCCATTTACATCCGTTTTTTCATCTGTTTTTCATCCGTTTACATCTGTTTTTCTTCCGTTTTACATCTTTTTACATCCGTTTTCATCCATCTACATCTGTTTTTCGTCCGTTTCATTTTTTTTTTTTTGCTAAAGTAAAATTTTTCAAAAAAACGGATGTTAAACCAGATGCGGACATTAACGGATGTAAAAAGATGATCATACGTTTACATCCGCAAGTCCATAGAAATACATGGGGGTCCGTTTTTCATCCGTATACGGACAAATGAAAAACAGACATACGGAACGCCAAGTGTGAAAGAGGCCTTAGAAGATCACTTGATAAGTGACATTTACGTTTATTTTTTTTATAAACCAGGGTGCCTTGAGATTGTTCATACTTTTGGTGCTGTGATTTACAAATTCTGATTTTTATTCTACAATTGTTGACATTTAATCTCTGAATTCTGATTTGAACACTCATAATATATGGTTATAAAAAAAAAAATTAGGATGGCCCCAGGGCTCTTCCACATGGAATTTAAAATTTTTTAAACACAATTCTGAGTTTCAAAGACAGAATTCTGAGATTAAAGTCAAAATGTTGAGATTAAAGGTCAGAATTCTGAGATTCACGGTCTGAGTTTCAAAGTCAGAATTTTTAAGTTTCAAAGTCAAATATTTTAAGTTTCAAGGTCAAAATTCTGAGATTAAAAGTCAGAATTCTGAGATTCAGAGTCAGAATTCTGAGTTTCAAAATAAAAATTCAGTTTGATAAATCCATTAGTCTCTATTAGGAGGGTTTGTAATGAAACAGTATGGAAGAATCCTGGGACCAAACATAAATATGAGTTTTTAAATCAGCGTTTCTAAGTTTCAAAGTCAGAATTCAGAATTTTGAAGTAGGAATTCTGAATTTCAAAGTCAGAATTCTGACTTTGAATTTCAGAATTCTGACTTTTACACCCATTTACTCTCAGAATTCAGAACTCTGAAACTCAGAATTCTGACTTTAAAACTCAGAATTGTGTGCTGATCTCTACTTATCCTCAGCATTACAGAAGTGAGCTCCCAACTCCCCTACATGTGTGGTTCACTATCTCCTCCATTGCAGCATCGCTGAGCTCAGAGCTACTGCAAGGAGGGAGCAGGGGTGGACTGACCATTTGGAAACTCGGGCCCGGGGTCAGTAGGGGGCCCCATGAGATGCCCCTGGTACCTTTTTCATAGGCTTTTTTTGAGTTGGGCAAGGACACAGGGCCCCATGATCCCCTATTGAGGGCCCGGGGTCAGTAGGGGGCCCCATGAGATGCCCCTGGTACCTTTTTCATAGGCTTTTTTGAGAGTTTGGGCAAGGACACAGGGGCCCCATGATCCCCTATTGAGGGCCCGGGTCAGTAGGGGGCCCCATGAGATACCCCTGGTACCTTTTTCATATACTTTTTTTGAGTTTGGTCAAGAACACAGGGGTCCCATGACCCCCTATTGTCCGGGGCCCCATGAGTTGTCAGTCCGCCCATGGGTAGGAGAGAAATTGCATTTGAATTGGAGGGAGGGAGAGAGGGAGTTTGAACTGGAGAAAAGTCGCTCCTGTGATAGCGGGGTGTGAGAGCAATAACAGCTGGGAGTTTCTTAGCAACGTCCTAGCAACAAGGCATGACGGGATGACGTAATCTCAGGGAGGGTTGCCAGCCAGGCCTCGGGAGGTATGTAAATGGCCTACACCTATACCAAGGGCATTATTCAACTTTGATCAAAGCTGCACAGTCTGTTCTACAGATGATCATCATCTGCATAAATTGAAGGTAAAAAAACTTTCAGCCTTTGCATCCACTTTAAAAAAAATGCTAGTGTGCATGGAGCCTTTAATTTCTGTGCTTTGTGATCACGCTATTTGTGCTTCACTGGATTATTTTATGACCTTAGGTGTAAATATTTTGGTAAAGGTGAACTAACCCTTTAAGGGCTCATTTACACTGTGATTACCGCCATACAGGATGAAAGGGTTTGCTGACTAATGCAGGCCATAGATGGAGAGAAAACCGGAAACGATTTTTCTTTAAAAAAACAAAAAATCGGTCGTTCAAGCAACCGACGTTACCAGCAACGATGGAAAAAAAAAACGGCCGATTTTCATGCTGTCTACAGCCGGCAAAAAGTGTCCCTGCAGAGAGCTCCCGCTATTATCTTTGACAGTTCCTTGACATTTATAGCAGCTGCAACAACGTATCTATTTGTATCACATTTCGGATACAGATGTTTTTATTTGGAAACAAATAGATACAATGTTGCAGCCGCTATAAATGTCAAAGCACTGTCAAAGAAATAGCAGAGCTCTCTGCAGGGACACTTTTTGCAGGACTGGAATTAGTGCTTCTTCATCCTCTTCTTCATCTCTTCCTCTTCTTCCTCTTCCTTTCTTCTTCTTTATCCTCTTCTTCTTCATCCTCTTCTTCTTCCTCTTCACTTCATACCTCTTCTTCCTCTTCTTCATTCCTCTTCTTCATCCTTGACTTCATCCATCTTCTTCATCCTCTTCCTTCTTCATCCTCTTTCTCTTCTTCATCCTCTTTCCTCTTCTTCATCCTCTTCCTCATCTTCTTCTTCATCCTCTTCTTCCTTCTTCAGGTCCTCCTTTCTTCTTCTTTTTGTCTTCCTCTTGCAGGTCACTGCTCATGCGCAGTATTTTTTTATCGGTAAAAAAGATCGGCCGATTTGCCCATCATTGCCTGCGAAAATCGTCCAATCGGCAAAATCGGCTGATTTTTTTTCCAACTTTACCGATAAAAAAAATCTGCCAAAATACCGAAAAACCGGCCGAACAATTAGCCCACTAACGATCCGAAATCGGCCCGTTTTATTTTTCTTCGGCCGAAAAATCGAACCGATTTTCAACCCTTCTATGGCCTGTAATTATGCCTTCTTGCTGCCCGTACCTACCAACTTTTTGAGACGGGAACGAGGGGACACCTGTTAGCAAATGTATGTAGGCATAGGACACACCCCCTGCCAGCCCCCCCTTAAAGGAAACGTATTTAACTGCTTCCCAACCTGCCCTATAGCAGAACTATTGCTACAGGGGTTATGCGCAAAATCTCGTATATATACGTGATTTCTGCATTTTCTGGATAGGGGGGCATGTGCGCGCGCCACCCTACCCCGCGCGCACCATGATTGGCTTCAGCTGTTGATCATCACGGGTCCCAGCCAGAGATTCTCCGTCGGCACTCGGCAATCACTGACAGAGGAGAGGTCAGTATGTAAACAATACAGATCTCTCCCCAGTCAAAAAGTCAGCAGCACACACAATGCTTTAGTATTGCTCTGCATAGCAGAAGTAATACAAAGCAGCGTGCGCACAGTGAAACACACACAGCACATAATGTGAAGCACAGCACACAGTTAACCCTTTTGATCGCCCCAGATGTTAACTCCTTCCTGCCCAGTGCCATATTAGTACAGTGTCAGTGCTTAGCACACTGATCACTGTATTGGTGTCACTGGGGATGTTAGTGACAGTCAGTTCCCCCCCCCAGTAGTGTCAGCATGCCCGGCCAGGGAGTCCCGCTATAATTTGCTGATCGCCGCATTAGAACTAGTAGAAAAAAAACAACAATTAAAATTCCAGCGTATATACCGCCATTTGTAGACGCTATAACTTTTCACGTCAACCAATAATTTACATGTATTGGGATTTTTTTATCAAAGACACGGAGCAGAATACATTTTGGCCTAAATTTATGATGAAATTTTTGACTTTTTGACATTTTTTTTTTACAGGACATGTTTTTATATCAAAAAGTCAAAAATATATATATTTTTTTTTTCAAAATTGTTGATGGTTTTTGTTGATAGCGCAAAAAATGAAAAACGCACAGGCGATCAAAAAAAGAAAAGAAAGCTCATATTTAGGGGGGGACAGTAGGATGTAAATTTTCATTTGGGTGCAGCATTGGCATGACCGCCGCAATTGTCAGTTAAAGTAACGCAGCGCAAAAAATGGCCTGGTCCCAGAAGGGGGTAGATCCTCTGGAGGGCGAGGAGCACACTTTTTGAAAGATAAATCGTGCATTTTATATACAAACTATATTTATCTATTTATATCCGTATCAGATTCCGTTAACCCGACTCTTTATTAACTTGCCGACTGCATTGGATCCACGGGGCGGACAGACAACGTCATGGGGCCTCCCCGGGCAAATAGGGGATCATGGGCCCTGTGTCCTGGCCCAAAACGTCAAAAAAGTCCTATTGCAAAAAGGTACCCAGGGGCACTCTCAAGGGGCCCCCCTACTGACCTCCAGCCCATCGGGCAGATGCCCGTGTTATTCCAAATGAATCAGCTCCACCCCTGGCCAGACCGGTCACTACGCCACTCGTAAGCGACTTTTTCCAATCTGACATTCTCCTTAGCACTTATTTTTCAGGGTAAGTTGCCAGGTCTGTTCCCCAACCCCCACCATAGCAGGAGGATCCCTACATGGCCAGGGATGAAACTAAGGAACAAATGTAGACAGGAGCCAATTAACCTACCCAGCGTGTCTTGTGGAGCTGTGGCAGGAGAACCTGGAGATACCCAGAGGATAACCCACGACATGCACAAGGGAGAACCTCGCAAACTCCATGCAGAGAGACGCCACGGATGGGAATACGATACCCATGACCCATTTACTGCAAGGCAGACATGCCAACCACGAGGCCCCTGTGCCTGCCCATACACCAACCTGTATAGATCAGACCAAATATGAAGAGTGACCAGAGGGACTTTGATCCAAATCAGGGACATTCATCTCGTAATCACAGAGACAGTTGGGAGTATGACTGCCTCTTCATGCGCCCTCTGAAGAGCAATACCACCATGGGATCAGTTTTTCAGAGCAGGCATTTCAGAGGACTAAGTCTGAGGAGGCATTATGTTAAGCAAAACAAAATATGTGTTATAAAACGCGCTCAGAATGATGTCACACCGGAGCCTTTCTTTAATCCTGTGTAGTGGTAATAATAAAACACTGACTTTCATCTGTTTTGCAGTGTTGCCATGAGTTACCAGACCATACCATACCATGAGAGACCTATGGAAGGAGATGGAGTCTGTCCTGTACAATTATAAATACCAGGATCTTAGAATAAGACCTAGGAAGGCCAGCACACACGCGGGATGATCGCTATGCCGGTCAATATACAAAAATAATACTATATCATCTATATTATCGGCGCACAAGCCCTCGCCCCTCTACCCTCCTCCTTGCATAATTAAAGGACAACATAGCCACGCCCATAAGCTTTATCACGTATCGTCGATCACTGTCCCAACCTTTGTAGCACTTTGAGGAACATATTCCCAGCCCCCCCTTATACGCTGGTTCCGTCATTCTCATATCGACACGCCCCTACACAAAAAATAAAAAAAACAACGCGCTACATCCGCCGTCCGTCACACTGAGACAAGCCCCGCCCACACCTTAGCATAATACTCTCTCAACACCAATCTCTCCCGTGCACATGTAGAGTCACATGGCCCGCCCCGCCCAGTGGCCACAGCAGTGGCAACTTCTATACCACTACACTCACCCCCCTCCTGTACCCAATAAGGAACGACTAGTCCCGCCGCCCACACACGCGATCATGTGAGCCAACTCACTCCGTACAGAGTGAGGACACAAGCCCCGCCCATGCATCACACGACTGTAAACTCCTAGCCACAACACTACTCCCCATTCACATAACCCAAAACGACCTAAGTCCCGCGCGCTCACTCCAACTCTCCTCCTCCGTGAGGAATAACAAGACCACCGCCCGTACCTTCATAGCCACACAACTCCCGCCCACTCCTGTAACTCCAATGAGGCCGACTAATCCCGCCCTCACCCTGCGCTTATACGAGTGAGGCCACCAGCCCCGCCCCATACTTCAGCCGAGTAAACTCCTTAGCCACTATCCATCCTCCCTCCTGTGCCAATGAGGCCAGACCTAGTTTCATCGCGCCTCGACACTCCTCCTTACAGAGTGAGGAACCCCAAGCCCCCCCCAATTTCATCACCGAGTAACCCTAGCCACACCCTTCCCCCCTCTCCGTGCCCCGAAAGGGCCCACTAGCCCCCCCCTCATCCCTTTTACCGTGCAGAGTGAAAAAAAAAAAAACAAACCCCCCCCCCGAACCTTCAGCCAGCCCCCCCTCCCCCTTTTGTCATAATGAAACCCCAAAAGAACCGCCCCACCCGCCCTCCTGCACCGCCGAGGACAGCTAAGCCCGCCCCCACACGTCCGGGACACGTGAGCGTGACCCTGGGGGAAAGGGGCCGGGGCCACTTTCCGGGCCTTTGGGCCCTGTTAAGGGGCCCGGGAGAAACTGTTCCTAGCAGGAAGCTGGCTGTGTTGGGCGTCTCCCCGAACCCCCCGTCTTTCCCCGTACGGCGGGGCCATT
>CATNWA010006519.1:0-19148 GCA_951230385.1 Staurois parvus | reverse complement strand
AAATTAAAATGGGGGAAATTTCAAAATTTCTAAGGAAAGCCAAACGTCCCCCGATAGCACTTGCCAAATTATTTCTACACAAAGCGAAAAGGCCCAGTCCCCCGAGCCTACAATCTCTCTTGCTGCTCCGTATAGGTTTTAGACTGGCTCACCCACTCCTCCTAATATTCCAACTACCACATTGAATCTGCAATAGCGCATTCCCCACGATCTCACAGCCCTATTACACTCCAATGTCAAACTCTCTCCCACCTCACCTAAAACCTAATTCACTCATCCGCGATACCCTTATCACATGGAGGGAAGTCAGCGCGTAAACTGGGGTTTCTCACCCATTGCTGTCTCGCTTTCTTCCTATTCATTACAACCCTTCTTTCTTCTCCCCCGCAATCCTATGATGCTTATGAAATTTGGGTTTTAAATCAAGATTTAACTTTGGTACAACACTTATATGACACCTGTACGGGCTCCCCAAAACCTTCAATGGCTTCTACAACTTAGGACTACCCGCACACCACGTTTTCTATATTCTTCAAGTAAGGAACTATGTAAATTTCCCGTTGAAACCCTATTAAATCTATTCGATTTTTTTACAACATTCCTTGATATCTTGGCGAACTTTCGAAAGTATAAAAGATCAAACATATATAGACCCTGAATCTTTTGAACACCAAACCCTTTGATTCATATAATGCTGTGAAATCCTGGGTCAAAGATTTCGATAATGTGTTTACAGCTGATCATTTACTTCAGGCTTTAACCCCAAAACATGTCCCTTTCCCAACCACAACAAATTCTGGCGTGAACAGCAACTCAAGATTCTCACCATGCCTACTGCCTGTCTCTACTCAAGAAATTACCGGCTCTGTCTACTTGCCCTCTCTGTGGAAATCAAAAACTTCACTACACCATAGACTCTGGTTCTGCTCTACTATCTCCACATTCTGCAAGCAAGTGGTCAACTTCATATCAGGCATCACTACCTTTCCCAAATACCCATTAACCCGCTACCTCTTCTCTTCGGATATAGGATCAACCAGCCATTGGACTCTTCTCTTCTCAAACTTCCTCTTTCAGAAATTACAAACCCTGGATTTCCAACATGCCTCCTAATAGCAAGACGGGCTATTCTATGAAAATGGGTTTTCCAACGTCCTCCTACTCTATCGGACATCAAACAAGAGCTCAACTCTCTATTACGTCTTGACAGACTCGATCTAATCACCCTCCTGACTTCTCAAAAGAGTCCGCATACCTCCGTGAAGTGTGAATCCTATATTACAGGATCCCTGTCCGACCACCAACAGCATCTTTTTCTCCAGTAATTCCAGCCTATTACAAGATCATGAATTTGCTCTAAAAAAGTATTTGGCATTCTAAGTGTCAGAAGTGCCTGATCCGGTGAATCACTCATCAGTCCCAGAGAGAGGGAAAGACCTTTAATCCTGGAATTTTCACATGCATATCCCTTAAAGGGGACCTCTGCCACTCCGTGATCCCATCTTCACCACAACAAGGCGTTTCACTCTCCATTCTTCGACCTCTCAGCTCCAGTCTATATCCCTGACCAGAGAGGAGGGGTGGATCCTCATGATATTTACAACACACCGCGTATTTTATATACGCCTCTGGTTAGTGACGCATTTATACCATATGCACTGGGAACACAGGGAGCACCATTACAGGACTTGATTTTTCTTGCTCGGTTCATGATCAGATATTTTATATTCACCTATTGATCCGAAGTGGAATTCGAGTCGAATATCGGAAAAATTTCGATTCGTGCCGAATCCGAAAAAATAGCCTAATTCGGACGCGCGCGAATCGAAATTTTTCAGAAAATGGCGGCTGACATGTGCGGCGACGGAGCGGGGATGTCTGGGAAGGCGCGCAGACAAGGCGCGCTGACCCATAATGCATTCCTCAACTACATGTGATCGCATCAGCCAATCAGCAGCCAGCCAGCCAGCACTGTGTAATGGTCGAGCTATAAATAGCGGCCATTTTGGAATTCTTCATTTGCCTGCAGTTATTGAACAGAGGCAGACCGCTCTGTACTAGGGACAGGGACAGAGTTAGGGCCACAGAAACGATAATTGGGGACAGAGAAAAGTTACTTAGGGACAGAGAACCATTACTCAGGGACACAGACTTGTTAATGAGGTAGGGCCACAGAATTTTTACTCAGGGACAGACAGAATTGTTACTGAGTGCCAGAGAATTGTTACTCAGGGACAGACAGAATTGTTACTGAGTGCCAGAGAATTGTTACTTAGGGCCACAGAAACTTTAATTAGGGCCACAGAATTTTTACTCAGGGACAGACAGAATTGTTACTGAGTGCCAGAGAATTGTTACTCAGGGACAGACAGAATTGTTACTGAGTGCCAGAGAATTGTTACTTAGGGCCACAGAAACTTTACTTAGGGCCACAGAATTTTTACTCAGGGACAGACAGAATTGTTACTGAGTGCCAGAGAATTGTTACTCAGGGACAGACAGAATTGTTACTGAGTGCCAGAGAATTGTTACTCAGGGCCCCAGAAACTTTACTTAGGGCCACAGAATTTTTACTCAGGGACAGACAGAATTGTTACTGAGTGCCAGAGAATTGTTACTCAGGGACAGACAGAATTGTTACTGAGTGCCAGAGAATTGTTACTTAGGGCCACAGAAACTTTACTTAGGGCCACAGAATTGTTACTCGCACAGACACAGAATTGTTACTCGCACAGACACAGAATTGTTACTGAGGCCACAGAACTGTTACTTAGGGCCACAGAATTGTTACTCGCACAGACACAGAATTGTTACTCGCACAGACACAGAACTGTTACTGAGGGCCACAGAACTGTTACTTAGGGCCACAGAATTGTTACTCGCACAGACACAGAATTGTTACTCAGGGCCACAGAACTGTTACTTAGGGACAAAGAAACGCTAGTTAGGGGCACAGAATTCATTACTCAGGGACAGACAGAATTGTTACGGAGTGCCAGAGAAATTGTTACTCAGGGCCACAGAAACTTTACTTAGGGCCACAGAATTTTTACTCAGGGACAGACAGAATTGTTACTGAGTGCCAGAGAATTGTTACTCAGGGACAGACAGAATTGTTACGGAGTGCCAGAGAATTGTTACTCAGGGCCACAGAAACTTTACTTAGGGCCACAGAATTTTTACTCAGGGACAGACAGAATTGTTACTGAGTGCCAGAGAATTGTTACTCAGGGACAGACAGAATTGTTACTGAGTGCCAGAGAATTGTTACTTAGGGCCACAGAAACTTTACTTAGGGCCACAGAATTGTTACTCGCACAGACACAGAATTGTTACTCGCACAGACACAGAAATTGTTACTGAGGGCCACAGAAAGAATTGTTACTTAGGGCCACAGAATTGTTACTCGCAGGGCCACAGAATTGTTACTCGCACAGACACAGAACTGTTACTGAGGGCCACAGAACTGTTACTTAGGGCCACAGAATTGTTACTCTCAGCACAGACACAGAATTGTTTTACTCAGGGCCACAGAACTGTTACTTAGGGACAAAGAAACGCTAGTTACTTAGGGCCACAGAATTCATACTCAGGGACAGACAGAATTGTTACGGAGTGCCAGAGAATTGTTACTCAGGGCCACAGAAACTTTACTTAGGGCCACAGAATTTTTTACTCAGGGACAGACAGAATTGTTACTGAGTGCCAGAGAATTGTTACTCAGGGACAGACAGAATTGTTACTGAGGGCCAGAGAATTGTTACTCAGGGACAGACAGAATTTACTTACTGGGCCAGAGAATTGTTTACTCAGGGCCAGACAGAATTTACTTAGGGTGCACAGAGAATTGTTACTCAGGGACAGACAGAATTGTTACTGAGTGCCAGAGAATTGTTACTCAGGGACAGACAGAATTGTTACTGAGGCCAGAGAATTGTTACTTAGGGCCACAGACAACTTTACTTAGGGCCACAGAATTGTTACTCAGGGACAGACAGAATTGTTACTGAGTGCCAGAGAATTGTTACTCAGGGACAGACAGAATTGTTACGGAGTGCCAGAGAATTGTTACTCAGGGCCACAGAAACTTTACTTAGGGCCACAGAATTTTTACTCAGGGACAGACAGAATTGTTACTGAGTGCCAGAGAATTGTTACTCAGGGACAGACAGAATTGTTACTGAGTGCCAGAGAATTGTTACTCAGGGCCACAGAAACTTTACTTAGGGCCACAGAATTTTTACTCAGGGACAGACAGAATTGTTACTGAGTGCCAGAGAATTGTTACTCAGGGACAGACAGAATTGTTACTGAGTGCCAGAGAATTGTTACTTAGGGCCACAGAATTGTTACTGAGGGCCACAGAAATTGTTACTCAGGGCCAGACAGAATTGTTACTGAGGCCAGAGAGAAATTGTTACTGAGGGCCACAGAATTTTACTTAGGGCCACAGAATTGTTACTTAGGGCCACAGAAATTGTTACTCAGGGACAGAATTGTTACACAGAAATTGTTACTGAGGGCACAGAAATTGTTACTTAGGGCCACAGAATTGTTACTTAGGGCCACAGACACAGAATTGTTACTCGACAGACACAGAATTGTTACTGAGGGCCAGAGAATTGTTACTTAGGGCCACAGAATTGTTACTCGCACAGACACAGAATTGTTACACAGGGACACAGAACTGTTACTGAGGGCCACAGAACTGTTACTTAGGGCCACAGAATTGTTACTCGCAGGGCCACACAGAATTGTTACTCGCAGGACCACACAGAATTGTTACTCACAGAAATGTTACAGACACAGAATTTGTTACTGAGGGCCACAGAACTGTTACTTGGGGCCACAGAACAGGGACACAGAATTACTTAGGGCCACAGAATTGTTACTCAGGGCCACAGAATTGTTACTTAGGGCCACAGAATTGTTACTCGCACAGACACAGAATTGTTACTCGCAGGGACACAGAATTGTTACTCAGGGCCACAGAACTGTTACTGAGGGCCACAGAATTGTTACTCGCTCAGGGCCACAGAATTGTTACTCGCACAGGGCACAGAATTGTTACTCGCACAGACACAGAATTGTTACTCAGGGTTACTCAGAAACTGTTACTGAGGGCCACAGAAACTGTTACTTAGGGCCACAGAATTGTTACTCGCACAGACACAGAATTGTTACTCGCACAGACACAGAATTGTTACTGAGGTTACTGCCACAGAACTGTTACTTGGGGCCACAGAAACGTTAATCAGGGACACAGAATTGTTACTGAGGGCCACAGAACTGTTACTTAGGGCCACAGAATTGTTACTCGCACAGACACAGAATTGTTACTCAGGGACACAGAATTGTTACTCAGGGACACATAATCGTTTAATTAAAGAGTATGTCAGACAACATGCAGAGGAGTGGCAGAGGAGGCAATGTTTTAGGAGCGAGCAGACGTGGCAGCAGAGGAAGGGGTCGAGGCAGCACTATTCGCAGCCAGAGGCCAGTGCTCCCGGTGTCATCCAGCGGTCGTGTCTCCACCGACAACCCTGCCGTCATCGATTGGTTGGCTCGGTCGTCTTCCTCTTCCCAGGTCACCTCTGACACCTACAGCCAACGGTCGGTGGTGGGTACGTCAGACACAACCGTTAGTTGGCATGGCCCGGGACCAAGCCCACTGAAATCACGTGTCCTCTACCTGCCCCTGTCCTTTGGTGTTCCCTCACCAAGCGAAGTATCGCATGCTGTGGGCTCAGCCCCACTGTACAGTGAGGAAGAGCTAACAGAGGGCGGTCAGGAACGGGGGGAGACATCCGCCTTTTCAGCAGCTAGGCGAAGAAGTAGTGGCGAGGAGAGTGGCCCGGTAGCCGGTCTAGAGACAGGTCTGTCTCCTGACCCAGACGCAGCCGAGGGGGCTAGTAGTGAGGCGGAGACCCTACTTGATGATGAGGAGGTTGATCGCACTTGGCAGCCTCGTCGTCATCAGGCAATTTCTTCCGCATCATCAGGAGAAGAGAAGAGGGTGGCAGCTTGGCAGTGAGCGAAACAGTCGGTGGGTTGCCCAGGAGACAGCAGCAGGGTCGCAGCAGTGTCAGTGGAAGCAGTGTCAGTGGAGCCAAACGGCCACGGAGTAGAGCACCAGCTCACTGCAGCCTACCACCACCAGTAGTAGTGGTGCCGGTGTGCACGGAGGAAGCAGCAGTCAGCCAGTGAGGAGTATCGGGGGCAAAGTTTCCTACTCGGCGGTGTGGCAATTTTTCGTCAAGCCGCCCGAGGAAGTAAACGTAGCCGTATGTCGACTATGTGGCCAGAAAGTCAAGCGTGGCCAGGGGGCCCATGTTGGGACTACAGCGTTGCGGCAGCATATGCAGCGTCGCCATTTGGTGGCCTGGGAAAACCGTGATAAAGATACGGCGGTTCTGCCCGCCCCAGCCCCCGCTCCATCACCCGCTCCGTTACTTGCTCCGTCACCCGACGTCAATCGCCCTCCATCAGCCAGTCAAGGCTCCAACACCTCTGCTGAGGGGAGTTGTCGCTCGTTGGCATCTTCCGCTCGTTCAGATGCTCCTTCTCCTGCTACTCCTCTTCACGGATTCCGTCAGCAGTCTTTCTTGGAATCCGTTTCCAAGAACAGTTTGCGAGCACGCACGCACCCGACGGTGCAAAAGCTGAACGTCCTCTCCTGTCCAAGTTGCTGGTGCTGCAGTCCCTCCCTTTCCAAGTGGTGGACTCAGCACCTTTCAGAGAAATGATGGCTTGTGCCGCGCCGCGGTGGAGAGTGCCAAGCCGTCATTTCTTCGCCAAAAAGGCAGTGCCAGCCCTGCATTCACATGTAGAAGACATGGTGGGCCAGTCTTTGAGCATGTCGGTCTCTGCCAAAGTGCACGGCAGCGCCGACGTGTGGAGCTGTAACTATGGTCAGGGACAGTACATGTCATTTACGGCCCACTGGGTGAACGTGGTGCCGTCACAGCCGCACCAGCAACTTGGACAGGTCACGCCGCTTTTTTTGCCTCCACGTTTGCACGTCCTTGGTCCGGCAAAGATGTCCGCCTCTACCACCTCTTCTTCCGCCGTGTCCTCAGCCGCCACCCCCGTGCCAAGTCCCATTACCCGACCGGCATATCACATGTGCAGGGCGCAAACGGTGTCACGCTGTTCTGCACCTGGTATGCCTTGGCGAACGTAGTCACACAGGGGAGGAAACTTCTGAGTGTAATGAACAGAGAAATCGACAGATGGCTGTCTCCGCGCAAACTGAAAATCGGAACCATGTTGACCGACAACGGAAAGAACATGGTGTCTGCTCTGCGTCAAGGAAGGTTGTGCCATGCGCCATGCATGGCTCACGTGTTCAATCTGGTTGTCAAGCGGTTCTCTAAAATCCACCATCCCACTGCAAGACATCCTTAAAATGTCACGTAAACTTTGCATGCATTTCAGCCATTCCTACACCGCAAAGCACACCCTCCTTGAGCTGCAGCGGCAGAACGGAATTCCACAGCATCGCCTGATCTGCGACTGCGACGTTGCAACAAGGTGGAATTCAACCCTACACATGTTAGACCGCCTTTACGAACAGCGAAAGGCCATCACCGATTTCCTGATGTTACAAGCGGATAAAGGTACTCCCCTGTGTAACTTCGATGTCAGCCATTGGCAGCTCATGCGACACACCTGCCGCTTGCTCAGGCCCTTTGAGGAGGCCACGCTATTCGTGAGTCGGCAGGACTATGGGATGAACGACGTCATTCCTCTGTTGCACGTCCTTGAACAAATGCTGTTAACAATGGCTGGTCAGGGTGCGGTAGACGTGGCGCACAGATCTCAACGCCACATGACCCCTGTGGGGGCAGGACAGGAAGAAGAGGAGGAGGTAGAGGAGGACATTTGTGCTCAGGAATTATTGAGTGAAATGGGTGGTTTTTCCACTCAGCGGACAGGAGTGGAGGAGCAGGAGCATCTGGTAGAGGAGGAGGAGGAGGAGACAGAGGACCCAGACGCACCGTGGCAGTATGCTGTGGAGATGGAGGCAGGGAGTCCCTCGCATTCCTTGGCACAAATGGCCCATAGCATGCTCGGTTGCTTGCGTAGCGACAGCCGAATAATAACCATCAGACAGAGGGATGACTTTTGGCTGTCCACCTTGTTGGACCCTCGCTACCGTTCCAAAATGGTGGCCTTTTCACACCTGCTGAGAGGGAGGCCAAAATAACGTACTATAAAAAAAACCACCTATGTAGTCAGTTGGTCTCTGCCTTTGTGCGCCAACGTCCATCCTCAGACACTGTGGGCCCTGTGCGCTCGCGTTTCCGCTGCCATGGCAGCAGGGGGGGGTGGGGTGGGGGGTGGTAGGAGCAGTGGCAGCTCCACCAGCAGCGGCTGCTGCCTCTGCAGTCGATGATGATGAGCTTTCTTCACCAGCGCAGTGAGGAAACTACTAACTAACCAGCCGCAGCAGCAGCAGCAGCAGCATCAGGTGGACCCTGGAGCAGGACCAAACAAACAGGCTTGGGCCTACTTGGACAGCACCCTGCCAACCGAGGTAGACAATCCCCTTGACTACTGGGCAACGAAACTTGACCTTTGGCCCCAACTAGCTGAATTTGCCCTTGAAAGGCTGTCATGCCCGGCCAGTAGCGTGGCATCGGAGCGCGTGTTTAGTGCGGCAGGAGGTATTGTAACTCCGCGGAGGACACGACTGCCACCCAAAGTGTGGAGAGACTCACGTTTGTGAAAATGAATCAGGCGTGGATTAGTCTGGATTTCAAACCAGTTCCTGACACAACTGACTAAATCCGCCATGAATCATGCCTCAAACATGTGCCACTTTCAGGTCTCCTCACACACACTGCTGGTGTGTAGAATTTTTTGACATAGGGTGCTGGCAGATTACGGGCCTCCCATAGCTGCTGCCAGGCCCCTAATCTGCCATAGGCCCCTATATACCGCCTCCTCATGCTGCTGCCAGGTCCAGAGTCTCTCATGGGTCCCTGTACGGCCTCCCATTGCTGCTGTCTCCATCGCCACACTCTGCCATGTGCCACTTTCAGGTCTCCTCACACACTGCTGGTGTGTTGAATTTTTTGACATAGGGTGCTGGCAGATTACGGGCCTCCCATATGCTGCTGCCAGGCCCCTAATCTGCCATAGGCCCCTATATACCGCCTCCTCATGCTGCTGCCAGGTCCAGAGTCTCTCATGGGTCCCTGTACGGCCTCCCTCATTGCTGCTGTCTCCATCGCCACACTCTGCCATGTGCCACTTTCAGGTCTCCTCACACACTGCTGGTGTGTTGAATTTTTTGACATAGGGTGCTGGCAGATTACGGGCCTCCCATAGCTGCTGCCAGGCCCCTAATCTGCCATAGGCCCCTATATACCGCCTCCTCATGCTGCTGCCAGGTCCAGAGTCTCTCATGGGTCCCTGTACGGCCTCCCATTGCTGCTGTCTCCATCGCCACACTCTGCCATGTGCCACTTTCAGGTCTCCTCACACACTGCTGGTGTGTAGAATTTTTTGACATAGGGTGCTGGCAGATTACGGGCCTCCCATAGCTGCTGCCAGGCCCCTAATCTGCCATAGGGCCCCTATATACCGCCTCCTCATGCTGCTGCCAGGTCCAGAGTCTCTCATGGGTCCCTGTACGGCCTCCCATTGCTGCTGTCTCCATCGCCACACTCTGCCATGTGCCACTTTCAGGTCTCCTCACACACTGCTGGTGTGTAGAATTTTTTGACATAGGGTGTGGCTGGCAGATTACGGGCCTCCCATAGCTGCTGCCAGGCCCCTAATC
Source organism: Staurois parvus (assembly GCA_951230385.1). Lineage (NCBI taxonomy): Eukaryota > Metazoa > Chordata > Amphibia > Anura > Ranidae > Staurois > Staurois parvus. The sequence continues at coordinate 9,358 of CATNWA010006519.1, read as the reverse complement.
TGCCATAGGCCCCTATACCGCCTCCTCATGCTGCTGCTGCCAGGTCCAGAGTCTCTCATGGGTCCCTGTACGGCCTCCCATTGCTGCTGTCTCCATCGCCACACTCTGCCATGTGCCACTTTCAGGTCTCCTCACACTGCTGGTGTGTGTGAATTTTTTGACATAGGGTGCTGGCAGATTACGGGCCTCCCATAGCTGCTGCCAGGCCCCTAATCTGCCATGGGCCCCTATATACCGCCTCCTCATGCTGCTGCCAGGTCCAGAGTCTCATGGGTCCCTGTACGGCCTCCCATTGCTGCTGTGTCTCCATCGCCACACTCTGCCATGTGCCACTTTCAGGTCTCCTCACACTGCTGGTGTGTTGAATTTTTTGACATAGGGTGCTGGCAGATTACGGGCCTCCCATAGCTGCCAGCCAGGCCCCTAATCTGCCATAGGCCCCTATATACCGCCTCCTCATGCTGCTGCCAGGTCCAGAGTCTCTCATGGGTCCCTGTACGGGCCTCCCATTGCTGCTGTCTCCATGCCACACTCTGCCATGTGCCACTTTCAGGTCTCCTCACACACTGCTGGTGTGTAGAATTTTTTGACATAGGGTGCTGGCAGATTACGGGCCTCCCATAGCTGCTGCCAGGCCCCCCCTAATCTGCCATAGGCCCCTATATATACCGCCTCCTCATGCTGCTGCCAGGTCCAGAGTCTCTCATGGGTCCCTGTACGGCCTCCCATTGCTGCTGTCTCCATCGCCACACTCTGCCATGTGCCACTTTCAGGTCTCCTCACACACTGCTGGTGTGTTGAATTTTTTGACATAGCTGGCAGATTACGGGCCTCCCATAGCTGCTGCCAGGCCCCTAATCTGCCATAGGCCCCTATATACCGCCTCATGCTGCTGCCAGGTCCAGAGTCTCTCATGGGTCCCTGTACGGCCTCCCATTGCTGCTGCTGTCTCCATCGCCACACTCTGCCATGTGCCACTTTCAGGTCTCCTCACACACTGCTGGTGTGTAGAATTTTTTTGACATAGGGTGCTGGCAGATTACGGGCCTCCCATAGCTGCTGCCAGGCCCCTAATCTGCCATGGGCCCCTATATACCGCCTCCTCATGCTGCTGCTGCCAGGTCCACAGTGTCTGTCATGCCATGTGCCACTTTCAGGTCTCCTCACACTGCTGGTTTCAGTGTGAATTTTTTTGACATAGGGTGCTGGCAGATTACGGGCCTCCCATAGCTGCTGCCAGGCCCCTAATCTGCCATAGGCCCCTATATACCGCCTCCTCATGCTGCTGCCAGGTCCAGAGTCTCTCATGGGTCCCTGTACGGCCTCCCATTGCTGCTGTCTCCATCGCCACACTCTGCCATGTGCCACTTTCAGGTCTCCTCACACACTGCTGGTGTGTAGAATTTTTTGACATAGGGTGCTGGCAGATTACGGGCCTCCCATAGCTGCTGCCAGGCCCCTAATCTGCCATAGGCCCCTATATACCGCCTCCTCATGCTGCTGCCAGGTCCAGAGTCTCTCATGGGTCCCTGTACGGCCTCCCATTGCTGCTGTCTCCATCGCCACACTCTGCCATGTGCCACTTTCAGGTCTCCTCACACACTGCTGGTGTGTTGAATTTTTTTGACATAGGGTGCTGGCAGATTACGGGCCTCCCATAGCTGCTGCCAGGCCCCTAATCTGCCATGGGCCCCTATATACCGCCTCCTCATGCTGCTGCCAGGTCCAGAGTCTCATGGGTCCCTGTACGGCCTCCCATTGCTGCTGTCTCCATCGCCACACTCTGCCATGTGCCACTTTCAGGTCTCCTCACACTGCTGGTGTGTTGAATTTTTTTGACATAGGGTGCTGGCAGATTACGGGCCTCCCATAGCTGCTGCCAGGCCCCTAATCTGCCATAGGCCCCTATATACCGCCTCCTCATGCTGCTGCCAGGTCCAGAGTCTGTCATGGGTCCCTGTACGGCCTCCCATTGCTGCTGTCTCCATCGCCACACTCTGCCATGTGCCACTTTCAGGTCTCCTCACACACTGCTGGTGTGTAGAATTTTTTTTTGACATAGGGTGCTGGCAGATTACGGGCCTCCCATAGCTGCTGCCAGGCCCCTAATCTGCCATAGGCCCCTATATACCGCCTCCTCATGCTGCTGCCAGGTCCAGAGTCTCTCATGGGTCCCTGTACGGCCTCCCATTGCTGCTGTCTCCATCGCCACACTCTGCCATGTGCCACTTTCAGGTCTCCTCACACACTGCTGGTGTGTAGAATTTTTTTGACATAGGGTGCTGGCAGATTACGGGCCTCCCATAGCTGCTGCCAGGCCCCTAATCTGCCATAGGCCCCTATATACCGCCTCCTCATGCTGCTGCCAGGTCCAGAGTCTCTCATGGGTCCCTGTACGGCCTCCCATTGCTGCTGTCTCCATCGCCACACTCTGCCATGTGCCACTTTCAGGTCTCACACACTGGTGTGTGAATTTTTTGACATAGGGTGCTGGCAGATTACGGGCCTCCCATAGCTGCTGCCAGGCCCCTAATCTGCCATAGGCCCCTATATACCGCCTCCTCATGCTGCTGCCAGGTCCAGAGTCTCTCATGGGTCCCTGTACGGCCTCCCATTGCTGCTGTCTCCATCGCCACACTCTGCCATGTGCCACTTTCAGGTCTCCTCACACACACTGCTGGTGTGTAGAATTTTTTGACATAGGGTGCTGGCAGATTACGGGCCTCCCATAGCTGCTGCCAGGCCCCTAATCTGCCATAGGCCCCTATATACCGCCTCCTCATGCTGCTGCCAGGTCCAGAGTCTCTCATGGGTCCCTGTACGGCCTCCCATTGCTGCTGTCTCCATCGCCACACTCTGCCATGTGCCACTTTCAGGTCTCCTCACACACTGCTGGTGTGTAGAATTTTTTGACATAGGGTGCTGGCAGATTACGGGCCTCCCATAGCTGCTGCCAGGCCCCTAATCTGCCATAGGCCCCTATATACCGCCCTCATGCTGCTGCCAGGTCCAGAGTCTCTCATGGGTCCCTGTACGGCCTCCCATTGCTGCTGTCTCCATCGCCACACTCTGCCATGTGCCACTTTCAGGTCTCCACACACTGCTGGTGTGTTGAATTTTTTGACATAGGGTGCTGGCAGATTACGGGCCTCCCATAGCTGCTGCCAGGCCCCTAATCTGCCATAGGCCCCTATATACCGCCTCCTCATGCTGCTGCCAGGTCCAGAGTCTCTCATGGGTCCCTGTACGGCCTCCCATTGCTGCTGTCTCCATCGCCACACTCTGCCATGTGCCACTTTCAGGTCTCCTCACACACACTGCTGGTGTGTAGAATTTTTTGACATAGGGTGCTGGCAGATTACGGGCCTCCCATAGCTGCTGCCAGGCCCCTAATCTGCCATAGGCCCCTATATACCGCCTCCTCATGCTGCTGCCAGGTCCAGAGTCTCTCATGGGTCCCTGTACGGCCTCCCATTGCTGCTGTCTCCATCGCCACACTCTGCCATGTGCCACTTTCAGGTCTCCTCACACACTGCTGGTGTGTGTAGAATTTTTTGACATAGGGTGCTGGCAGATTACGGGCCTCCCATAGCTGCTGCCAGGCCCCTAATCTGCCATAGGCCCCTATATACCGCCTCCTCATGCTGCTGCCAGGTCCAGAGTCTCTCATGGGTCCCTGTACGGCCTCCCATTGCTGCTGTCTCCATCGCCACACTCTGCCATGTGCCACTTTCAGGTCTCCTCACACACTGCTGGTGTGTAGAATTTTTTGACATAGGGTGCTGGCAGATTACGGGCCTCCCATAGCTGCTGCCAGGCCCCTAATCTGCCATGGGCCCCTATATACCGCCTCCTCATGCTGCTGCCAGGTCCAGAGTCTCTCATGGGTCCCTGTACGGCCTCCCATTGCTGCTGTCTCCATCGCCACACTCTGCCATGTGCCACTTTCAGGTCTCCTCACACACTGCTGGTGTGTTGAATTTTTTGACATAGGGTGCTGGCAGATTACGGGCCTCCCATAGCTGCTGCCAGGCCCCTAATCTGCCATAGGGCCCCTATATACCGCCTCCTCATGCTGCTGCCAGGTCCAGAGTCTCTCATGGGTCCCTGTACGGCCTCCCATTGCTGCTGTCTCCATCGCCACACTCTGCCATGTGCCACTTTCAGGTCTCCTCACACACACTGCTGGTGTGTTGAATTTTTTGACATAGGGTGCTGGCAGATTATTACGGGCCTCCCATAGCTGCTGCCAGGCCCCTAATCTGCCATAGGCCCCTATATACCGCCTCCTCATGCTGCCAGGTCCAGAGTCTCTCATGGGTCCCTGTACGGCCTCCCATTGCTGCTGTCTCCATCGCCACACTCTGCCATGTGCCACTTTCAGGTCTCCTCACACACTGCTGGTGTGTAGAATTTTTTGACATAGGGTGCTGGCAGATTACGGGCCTCCCATAGCTGCTGCCAGGCCCCTAATCTGCCATAGGCCCCTATATACCGCCTCCTCATGCTGCTGCCAGGTCCAGAGTCTCTCATGGGTCCCTGTACGGCCTCCCATTGCTGCTGTCTCCATCGCCACACTCTGCCATGTGCCACTTTCAGGTCTCCTCACACACTGCTGGTGTGTAGAATTTTTTGACATAGGGTGCTGGCAGATTACGGGCCTCCCATAGCTGCTGCCAGGCCCCTAATCTGCCATGGGCCCCTATATACCGCCTCCTCATGCTGCTGCCAGGTCCAGAGCTGCATGCCAGGTCCATGAGGCTCCCATGCTGCTGTCTCCCATTGCTGCTGTCTCCATCGCCACACTCTGCCATGTGCCACTTTCAGGTCTCCTCACACACTGCTGGTGTGTTGAATTTTTTGACATAGGGTGCTGGCAGATTACGGGCCTCCCATAGCTGCTGCCAGGCCCCTAATCTGCCATAGGCCCCTATATACCGCCTCCTCATGCTGCTGCCAGGTCCAGAGTCTCTCATGGGTCCCTGTACGGCCTCCCATTGCTGCTGTCTCCATCGCCACACTCTGCCATGTGCCACTTTCAGGTCTCCTCACACACTGCTGGTGTGTAGAATTTTTTGACATAGGGTGCTGGCAGATTACGGGCCTCCCATAGCTGCTGCCAGGCCCCTAATCTGCCATAGGGCCCTATATACCGCCTCCTCATGCTGCTGCCAGGTCCAGAGTCTGTCATGGGTCCCTGTACGGCCTCCCATTGCTGCTGTCTCCATCGCCACACTCTGCCATGTGCCACTTTCAGGTCTCCTCACACACTGCTGGTGTGTGTAGAATTTTTTGACATAGGGTGCTGGCAGATTACGGGCCTCCCATAGCTGCTGCCAGGCCCCTAATCTGCCATAGGGCCCCTATATACCGCCTCCTCATGCTGCTGCCAGGTCCAGAGTCTCTCATGGGTCCCTGTACGGCCTCCCATTGCTGCTGTCTCCATCGCCACACTCTGCCATGTGCCACTTTCAGGTCTCCTCACACACTGCTGGTGTGTGTTAGAATTTTTTGACATAGGGTGCTGGCAGATTACGGGCCTCCCATAGCTGCTGCCAGGCCCCTATCTGCCATAGGCCCCTATATACCGCCTCCTCATGCTGCTGCCAGGTCCAGAGTCTCTCATGGGTCCCTGTGTACGGCCTCCCATTGCTGCTGTCTCCATCGCCACACTCTGCCATGTGCCACTTTCAGGTCTCCTCACACTGCTGGTGTGTAGAATTTTTTGACATAGGGTGCTGGCAGATTACGGGCCTCCCATAGCTGCTGCCAGGCCCCTAATCTGCCATGGGCCCCTATATACCCTCCTCATGCTGCTGCCAAGTCCAGAGTCTGTCATGGGTCCCTGTACGGCCTCCCATTGCTGCTGTCTCCATCGCCACACTCTGCCATGTGCCACTTTCAGGTCTCCTCACACTGCTGGTGTGTTGAATTTTTTGACATAGGGTGCTGGCAGATTACGGGCCTCCCATTGCTGCTGCCAGGCACGTAATCTGCCATGGGCCCCCGTACCGACTCCTCATGCTGTGACGTTGCAACAAGGTGGAATTCAACCCTACATATGTTAGACCGCCTTTACGAACAGCGAAAGGCCATCACCGATTTCCTGATGTTAAAAGCGGATAAAGGTACTCCCTGTGTAACTTAGATGTCAGCCATTGGCAGCTCATGCGTGACACCTGCGCTTGCTCAGGCCCTTTGAGGAGGCCACGCTATTCGTGAGTCGGCAGGACTATGGGATGAACGACGTCATTCCTCTGTTGCACGTCCTGGAACAAATGCTGTTAAACAATGGCTGGTCAGGGTGCGGGTGCGGTAGACGTGGCGCACAGATCTCAACGCCACATGACCCCTGTGGGGGCAGGACAGGAAGAAGAGGAGGAGGTAGAGGAGGACATTGGTGCTCAGGAATTATTGAGTGAAATGGGTGGTTTTTCCACTCAGCGGACAGGAGTGGAGGAGCAGGAGCATCTGGTAGAGGAGGAGGAGGAGGAGACAGAGGACCCAGACGCACCGTGGCAGTATGCTGTGGAGATGGAGGCAGGGAGTCCCTCGCATTCCTTGGCACAAATGGCCCATAGCATGCTCGCTTGCTTGCGTAGCGACAGCCGAATAATAACCATCAGACAGAGGGATGACTTTTGGCTGTCCACCTTGTTGGACCCTCGCTACCGTTCAAAAATGGTGGCCTTTTTCACACCTGCTGAGAGGGAGGCCAAAATAACGTACTATAAAAACCCCTATGTAGTCAGCTGGTCTCTGCCTGTCTGCGCCAACGTCCAACGTCCATCCTCAGACACTGTGGGCCCTGTGTGCGCGCGCGTTCCGCTGCCATGGCAGCAGGGGAGGGGGGTGGGGTGGTAGGAGCAGTGGCAGCTCCACCAGCAGCGGCTGCCTCAGTCTGCAGTCGATGATGAGTAGCTTTCTTCACCAGCGCAGTGAGGAAACTACTAACCAGCCGCAGCAGCAGCAGCAGCAGCAGCATCAGGTGGACCTGGAGCAGGACCTCAAACAACAGGCTTAGGCCTACTTGGACAGCACCCTGCCAACCGAGGTAGACAATCCCCTTGACTACTGGGCAACGAAACTTGACCTTTGGCCCCAACTAGCTGAATTTGCCCTTGAAAGGCTGTCATGCCCGGCCAGTAGCGTGGCATCGGAGCGCGTGTTTAGTGCGGCAGGAGGTATTGCAACTCCGCGGAGGACACGACTGTCCACCCAAAGTGTGGAGAGACTGACGTTTGTGAAAATGAATCAGGCGTGGATTAGTCTGGATTCAAACCCACCAGTTCCTGACACAACTGACTAAATCCGCCATGAATCATGCCCCAAACATGTGCCACTTTCAGGTCTCCTCACACTGCTGGTGTGTTCCATTTTTTGTCATAGGGTGCTGCTGGCAGATTACGGGCCTCCCATAGCTGCTGCCAGGCCCCTAATCTGCCATGGGCCCTATACCGCCTCCTCATGCTGCTGCCAAGTCCAGAGTCTCTCATGGGTCCCTGTACGGCCTCCCATTGCTGCTGTCTCCATCGCCACACTCTCTGCCATGTGCCACTTTCAGGTCTCCTCACACTGCTGGTGTATTCCATTTTTTGTCATAGGGTGCTGGCAGATTACGGGCCTCCCATAGCTGCTGCCAGGCCCCTAATCTGCCATGGGCCCCTATATACCGCCTCCTCATGCTGCTGCCAGGTCCAGAGTCTCTCATGGGTCCCTGTACGGCCTCCCATTGCTGCTGTCTCCATCGCCACACTCTGCCATGTGCCACTTTCAGGTCTCCTCACACTGCTGGTGGGTTCCATTTTTTGTCATAGGGTGCTGGCAGATTACGGGCCTCCCATAGCTGCTGCCAGGCCCCTAATCTGCCATGGGCCCCCGTACCGACTCCTCATGCTGCTGCCAGGCCCGTAATCTGTCATGGGCCCCTGTTGTGTCGCTTGTTGGCATATTCCGCTCGTTCAGATGCTCCTTCTCCTGCTACTCCTCTTCACGGATTCCGTCAGCAGTCTTTCTTGGAATCCGTTTCCAAGAGACAACAGTTTGCGAGCACGCACCAGACGGTGCAGAAGAAACTGAACGTCCTCCTGTCCAAGTTGCTGCTGCCAGGCTCGTAATCTGTCATGCGCCCCTGTACCGCCTCCTCATGCTGCTGCCAGGTCCAGAGTGTGTCATGGGCCCCCGTACCGACTCCAAATGCTGCTGCCAGGCCCGTAATCTGTCATGGGCCCCTGTACCGCCTCCCCATGCTGCTGCCAGGTCCAGATTGTGTCATGGGTCCCTGTAGGCCTCCCATTGCTGCTGCCAGGCCTGTAATCTGCCATGGGCCCCCGTACCGACTCCTCATGCTGCTGCCAGGCCCGTAATCTGCCATGGGCCCCTGTACCGCCTCCTCATGCTGCTGCCAGGTCCAGAGTGTGTCATGGGTCCCTGTACGGCCTCCCATTGCTGCTGTCTCTATCGCCACACTCTGCCATGTGCCACTTTCAGGTCTCCTCACACTGCTGGTGGTTTCCATTTTTGTCATAGGGTGCTGTATGGCCTCCCATTGCTGCTGCCTCCACCGCCACACTGTGGCTCCACACTCTGGTTTTGGCCCCGTGACTGGCCCAAATGAGTGAAGTGTGCGGTGATTCTTCTAAGATCGACGGCACTCATCTGCATGTCATACTGCCTGACAGTATTATTTCTCTTCCCCAGCAGACTCCAAGGGCATTTAAATTAAAGGTACAGTGTTCAGCATTAAGTTAAATTCACAGCGAATATATTCGACTCGAATCGAAATTTTTCCACGAATTCGCCGAATCAGTCGAATCGAATTTTTGAATACTTCGTACATTAACCATTTGCCTACAAGGCACTTATACCCACTTCCTGCCCAGGCCAGTTTCCAGCTTTTTCAGAGCTGTCGCACTTTGAATGACAATTGCGCAGTCATGCAACACTGTACCCATATGAAATTTTTATCATTTTTTTGTGACAGATAGAGCTTTATTTTGGTGGTATTTAATCAACTCTGGGTTTTTATTTTTTCTTAAACAAACCAAAAACCACTGAACATTTTGAAAAAAAAAATATTTTTTTTTCTTAGTTTTTATTATAAAATGTTGTAAAGAAGTGATTTTTCCTCCTTCACTGATGGGTGCGCTAATGAGAGCTGCAGCAGAGGCGGACTGACAGTTTTTTTTTTTTTTTCATGGGGGGGGACCCCGGGAAACAGGGGGATTATGGCGCCCTTGTGTCCCTTGCCCCACACTCGAAGCACACCCAAAAAAAGCCTAGAAAAGGTAGCAGGGGGGCATTTCATGGGGCACCCCTATTGATCCCGGGCCCTCAGGCAGTGCCCAAGTGGCTTCGA
>CATNWA010006518.1:0-37221 GCA_951230385.1 Staurois parvus | reverse complement strand
TCCTATCCCAGTGTTATCTCAACCCTCCCAGTTCTTATCTAAGATTACAGAACAATTGCTCTCTATATTTAAAAGATGGGGAGGGATTTGGTTGTTCAGTAAAGTAGCAGTAGCAAAAGATGATTGGGCAGAGCTGACACCATTTATTTTTATTTCGGTTTACAAACTCCTGAGAAAATGAGCTTACCTTGTAGTAATGTACTGCATATTTTTTTTTACCTTCATACACTTTAACTGCTTTCCCCCCACCCTATAGTAGAACTACTGCTACAGGATGGCAGGGCTGCACAAAATCAGTATATATACGTGATTTGCATTTCCAGGTAGGGGGCGCACACGTGCCACCCTACCCACGCCACCATTAGTGGGTAGGGATGTCAATCACCAGAGATTCCCCGATGGCACCCAGCGATCGCCAAGTATCACTGACAAGGGACAGACCTGTGTGTAAACAACACTGGTCTCTCTCCTGCCAGCAAGGACATGCTGCTTTGTATTAGTCTGCACAGCATGTCTCCCTAGTAAAACACACACAGCACATCATGTAAAACACACACAGCACACAGTTAACCCTTTGATCGCCCTAGATGTTAACCCCTTCCTGCCCAGTGTCATTAGTATAGTGTCAGTGCTTTTTATTAGCACTGATAACTGTATTAGTGTCATTGGGATGTCAGTGGCAGTTAGCTGTTCCCACCCAGTGTCACAATGTCTGCCACAGTCCCGCAGTCCCGCTATAAGTCGCTGATCGCCGCCATTACTAATATAGAAAAAATTTAAAAAAAAATTCCAGTATACATACTGCTATTTGTAGACGCTATAACTTTCACGTAAAGAAAATAATTTACATGTATTGGGATTTTTTTTTAGCAAAGAATATATTTTGGCCTAAATTTCCGAAGAAATTGGATTTTTAAATTTTTTTTACTGGATATGTTTTATAACAAAAATTCCAAAATATTTTTTTTTCACAATTGTCAATTGTTTTTTGTTTATAGCGCAAAAAAAAAAAATGCACCGGTGATAAAATACCACAGAAAGAAAGCTCTATTTGTGGGGGAAAAAAAAAAAAAGGACATACGTTTCATTTATGTATAGCGTTGCATGACCGCGCATTTGTCAGTTAAAGTAACACAACCCTGTATTGCAAAAAATGGCCCGGTTAGAAAGGGAGGGAAATCTTCTGGAAATAGTGGGAAATAGTGGTAATCTCTATTTAGAAACACAAACTCTACCAGAAATGTTGGATATCTCTTCTTCTGGACATGGGACACACTCATAGCAGCATTTGTGAACAGAAGATCCAACCTTTTTTCTGCTGCCAGGTAAGCAGGGTTCTGAGCATCGAGATACTGGGACCTGAAATTCAGATATTATTATTATTATTATTTTGTATAGGTCTACCATATCCCATGAGACTATGCAAACTAAAAGGTGTCGAAAAAAAAAAGTTTATTTATATCAATATGTGAATATTAAAAAATGTGTTGCCCATAATAAAGTGTCCAAAAAATATGTAGATTCCAATTGAAGAAATGAATAAAAATTCTTTAGTGCCAAAAATAATACTTCCACCATCCACCAGTGAAAAAAACCAACATCCACCGCACTCACCAGATATTGGTGAGTATTGCGCCTTCTAGGATTATTATGGGCTCCTAAACCCCCTTTAAGACCTCCAGAGTTCCTTTCCACCACAAGGTATAAGATATTCCTCCTCTCGCTCCTGCCTTTTCCTCTCTCCAACTCCACAGCAGTGCAGGGAAAAGAAATACCAATAGTGTAATACTGCTAATAAACTGTGTTATATCAAAGAACCGTTTGTCAGACCACTCACATTTCTCATGATCATGAACAGCGTTTATTGCTTTTGCCACAGAATCACAGGTTCCACAGTTTGAAGCCGAGACCTCACAGCCTGATCCAACAGCAGGATGACAGGATACAGGATACCATTCAATATTGAACCAAGATGGCCGCTTGGAACGCACCACTCAGCGTGTGTTCCACTCACCGGAAATGACGCGGGACGTACGGACAGCCAACCAGAAGTGTGTTGACGCGTTTCGCCCCCCACCCACAGGGCGTTCTCAAGACGGTCTTGTGGCCATGGAGGTGATTAGAACAAGTGAATCCTGTAATTTGGAAGGATGGCCTAATACTTTTTGCCAATATAGTGTCTCCATTTCTAGTCAGTGAGGCAACAGTAACTCAAATAACCACTTGTTACAACCAAGGTATGCAGAATACCATCTCTGAATGCACAACACATTGAACCTTGAAGCAGATGGGCTACAGCAGCAGAAGACAACACCGGGTGCCACTCCTGTCAGCTAAGAACAGGAAATGGGGGCTACAATTCGCACAGGCTCACCAAAATGGAACAAAAGAAGATTGGAAAAATGTTGCCTGGTCTGATCAGACTCGATTTAAGCTGCAACATTCAGATGGTAGAGTCAGAATTTGGTGTTAACAACATGAAATCATGGATCCATCCTGCCTGTATCAATGGTTCAAGCTGGTGGTGGTGGTGTAATGGTGTGGCGGTATTTTCTTGGCACACTTTGGGCCCTTTAGTCCTAATTGAGCAACATTTAAATGCCATGGGCTCCCTGATTAAAGTTGGTGACCGTGTCAATCCCTTTCTGATTACAGTGTCCTCATCTTCTGATGGCTACTTCCAGCAGGATAATGTCACAAAGCTCAAATAATCTCAAACTGGTTTCTAGAACATGACAATGAGATCCCTGTACTCCAATGGCCTCCACAGTCCCCAGATATCAATCCAATAGAGGATCTTTGGGATGTGGTGGAACGGGAGATTCACATCACTGATGTGCAGCCGACAAATCTACAGCAACTGCGTGATACTATCATGTCAATATGGAACAAAATCTCTGAGGAATGTTTCCAACACCTTGTTGATTCTATGCCACGAAGAATGAAGGCAGTTCTGAAGGCAAAAGGGGGTCCAACACGGTACTAGCAAGGTGGACCTAATAAAGTGGCCGGTGAGTGTATATCATGGACTTACCTCATTGCCAAGCTTCCATGTTATGGCTTTAGTATTCATTTGTAATTGCTGATCTTCTGGTGCCCAGGATGTAAAATTTCCCACATCATTATAAATCATAGTGTCATTATCCTTAAATACCCAATTTAGTATTTTGTAATGATAAACAAATTCTCCGTATTCATTAAAAAATGATCTTGGCTCGAGTAATCCAAATTCATATTTAATTTCTTTTAAAAGATGATACAACTTCTATTTGAATATAGAAAGATAAAACGTGTTAAGTAAAGAAAAGCAACAGGACAAAGGAAAATCAATATTTATATCCAGCCCTCAGTGTCCATCAGATTATCTCCTGATCTTGTAAGAAAATAATCAATATACTTAGTTGTCACAAACTGAGCATAGTGGAGTGAGCTGGACCCTACTCTGACTATGTCTGGGTTCCCTGAGGAGTGGAGTCTGAAGAACGGGCAATATTCACTAGGGACCCCTCACAGAGGTTTGGACTATTTCCTAAGGTTGCTTCCCCAGATACTAGCAGACTGAGGAGGAAGAAGCCATAGGACCACTAGCAGGGACCACTAGCAGAGACGATCAGAACACTAGAGAGAAAACTGAGATACTGGTGGACAGTCGTATATCATATTAGGGACAGATCAAGCAGTGTTTGCAGGGAGAGCTAGTTGCTGCTGTTGATTGCTGAAATCTTATACTGTATATTTACAGTAAGTCAAAGACACACCTAAAGGAATTCATAAAGAGTGTTTATGACACCAGACACCTTCTTATGGCTATAGAAACTGCCCGATGCCTGATATCAATCAAAAGTAGAAAGTGGACATGTGGGGGAACTAGTATCTCAGCGTCCCCATCATCCACTGTGGCATCATTTCATATCGTTGGCGTTCATTTCATATATGCGTTGGTCCAAGTAGAATCAAAAAATTTTACAGTTTTTTTTTAAAGATTGTTGTATATTAGTTTTCGATTGGATTCGTTATTCATATATGAATTTTTCAAAGCTAAGAATTGCATTAGACTGTGGAACTGAACTGACTGACTGACAATTACAAATGCAATTTAAATCCCAACTTTACTTGAATCTGAATTATAGAACAAATTTGAAAATTTAATTTTTTACCATCATTACAAATTTTTTTGGACTCATTGCCATCTGTTGCTATGTCTTTTCAGAGATTCAAATACATCTGAATCTCTGAAAATCAAACTTTTGTCCAAAAATTGATTTGTTACAAAACTAAACACACATGTCTAGTCGGCTGTAAAGTCAACAACATCATTAACAACCAGTGACAGGTAGAAGGGGAGGCAGTAGACGCAACAAATCTGCCACTCGGCTACACAGCAGAGGACAGAGACAGACACAAGTCTTATACACCTCCACTTTCATTATCTACAAACTGAAGGTAATTATTTTTTAATTTGGTACATTAATGGCACCACTTTGTAAAACTGTCATTATTAATACCTTCCTGAATCTTCTGCACATGTTGACAACACTATCAAAACAGAAGGCAGGGCTTTTTGAAGCAGCCACAGGTTATTTGAAAGGGTTGTACCTCCAAAAAAGTGCTGGTAGGCATTTGTTGAGTCCTGTAGCAAGTCTTGTGGGCTGGTATGATCCAGGAGAGGGGGGGGGGAGGGCACACATTTGTTCCCCACTCTTCTGGCCATCCAGACTGCTTGATCAGATTAAGGCTCTGATATGGATTTTTAAGGCGACTGCACAGTTTATTCGTGTTTTTTGGAGGGTTTTTTGCATGAAAAAATCTATACCAGATCCAAAGGGTGTGTTATGGATTTCCTGGGAAACCGCATACATTTGGTTCCTTTATTTTTTAGTGGGTAACCCCCTTAAAATTCCAGACTCAAAGTATGTTTCTTATGGCTTTTTTTAAAATAAAAAACATATTATACTTAACTGATTTATACAATTGCACAGAGCAGCCCCAATCCTCCTTTTCTTGGGCCCCTTGCTGCCACTCATGGCTCAGTCCCCGCCGAGTGTCCTCAGAGCAAGCCTCTTGCTCTGGGAACACTCATGCATGCTCACTCCAGAGCCAGCCCTGTAAGTCCATAAGACATACAGAGTGCATCTTGGCCCCACCGCCGGCTCCCTCCTCACTGGCTGTGATTGACAACAGCGGGAGCCAATGGCTCCCCCTGCTATGCCTGAGCCAATGAAGAGGGAAATAGCTAGGAGAGCAGCTGCTCTCATTTACATTGGTGGATTGAGATTGGGCTCAGGTAAGTATTGGGGGAAGGGGGGTGGGACGAGGGGGGAGCTGGACACTGAATGTTTCTACCTTCATCCATAAAATGCTTATAGGTAAAACACCTTCAACCTTTATAACCAGTTTATTTGCTGAAAAATGACATTTAATTTCTAGCATCCTTAAAAACAAAATAATAAAAAAAACACACTCCAAACAACAACAGAAACAACACCCGTCCAAAGCTCCCTCAAAATACATATCAGACACTTAGAGGGGTCTGTGAGCTGTTTAGAAAGAAAAGCTGGTACTGAAGTGTAATTTAAAATACTTTTGTAAATGTCAGTGATGCAGCTCATTCTGTACATCACAGAGATGCACCTCTTAACAGGCAGGATTAGGGCACCCCCAGGCATGTTATTTAAAGGAAATGGCCATTTTTTAATATTTCACTTTAAGCATTTAAATAAATTACAGCTTCTGGCTGAATGGAATTTTAAAGATTTATTTTTGTCTTGTTACATGTTCCCCAGTGCAGTGCCCACCTCCCATGCTATTTTGTATACACCCCTTTCCTACATTATAAGCCCATGAAAATGAGCATTTTTAATTTGTCAGATTTGGGTTTGACCATCTGAACTTCTTTAAAGCTCTCCGAACAACACTTAAACAGAAAGACACGCTCTCAACACTTTACATATATTCTACACTATACTGCCAAAAGTATTGGGATGCCTGACATTACACGCACATGAACTTTAATGCCATCCCAGTCTTAGTCCGTAGGGTTCAATATTGAGTTGGCCCCGCCCTTTGCAGCTATAACAGCTTCAACTCTTCTGGGAAGGCCGTCCACAAAGTTTAGGAGGGTGTCTATGGGAAGGTTTGACCATTCTTCCAGAATCGCATTTGTGAGGTCAAACACTGATGTTGCACAAGAAGGCCTGACTTTCAGTCTCCGCTCTAATTCATCCCAAAGGTATTGTGTCGGGTTGAGGTCAGGACTCTGTGCAGGCCAGTCAAGTTCCTCCACCCCAAACTCTCTTATCCATGTCTTTATGGACCTTGCTTTATGCCTGTGTTGGAACAGGAAGGGACTATCCCCAAACTGTTCCCATAAAGTTGGCACCATGAAATTGTCCAAAATGTTTTGGTATGCTGACACCTTAAGAGTTCCCTTCACTGGAAATGAGGGGCCAAGTCAACCCCTGAAAAACAACCTCACACCATTATCCCTCCTCCACTAAACTTACACTTGGCATAATTGCAATCAGGCAATTAACGTTCTCCTAGCAAGCGCCAAACCCAGACATGTCCTTAGGATTGCTAGACAGAGAAGCGTGATTGGTCACTCCAGAGAACACATCTCCACTGCTCTAGAGTCCAGTGGAAGCATACTTTGCACCACTGCATTCAAAGCTTTACACTGCAGTTGGTGATGTAAGGATTGGATGCAGCTTCTCGGCCATGGAAACCCATTCCATGAAGCTCTCTACGCACTGTTGTTGTGCTAATCTGAAGGCCACACCAAGATTGAAGGTCTTCAGCTTTTGACTCTGCAGACAGCTGGCAACTTCTGCGCACTTCAGCATGCGCTGACCCCTCTCTGTCATTTTTCATGGCCTACCACTTGGTGGCTGAGTTGCTGTTGTTCCCAGTTGCTTCCACTTTGTTATAATCCCACTAACAGTTGAGCGTGGAATATTTAGTAGCCAGGAAATGTCACGGATGGACTTATTGCACAGGTGGCAACCTATCACGGGACCATGCTTGAATGCACTGAGCTCCTGAGAGCGACCCATTCTTTCACCAATGTTTGTAGAAGCAGTCTGCATGCCTAGGGGCTTGATTTTATACACCTGTAGCCATGGAGGGAATTGGAACACCTAAATTCAATGATTTGGATCTTTTTGGCAATATAGTGTATATGTATAGGGTGTAGCTGAAAACACATTTTAGTGCCAGATCATACCAGTGCAATTTCAATCACACCTGAAATTGCATCTAATGAGTGTGAATGTCAGTGTCTTGACATGTGCGATTTGCTGCAGCGCAATTTCTAAAGTAGTTCTTGCATTACTTTTTCTGCAGTTTTGTTGCGATTTCACATACATAGAATATAATGGAAATTGCACTGCAAATTGCAAGAAATTGTTGAAAATCTTCACAAGTAGAAATAAAGTCTTCATAAATCGCCTCTGAAATCACTCTGAAATTGCACACAAATCTCACAATTTTAAATCGCAGCGGTGTGACTGATGACTGAGGGATTGAATATTTGAAATTTGACCATATTGCTTTTTTATTTTATACTTTTCCAAAAAAAAAAGAGAGTACTCTACCTTGTGCCTGTAAGGTTGTTTTGTACACAATGTTCCTTTATAGATCAGGTTCATATAATGCAGTACTTCAGCCATAGCTTTCACTGCATAATAAATTCGTGGAGAGAGTCCTTGATGCACAAAAGGAAATAAATTTGGAAACATTTCTTCTATTATACAATCAGTATAGTTAAGTGGACATGATATGGTACTATTTTCATTTTCTTTGTTTGCAGACATACACTTTGCAATTGATAAAATATGGATGTCTCTAAATGAATTAGTTAAGCTAAAAGTCTTGTCGATTCCATCAAAAAAATGTTCTTTATTTGGGATGAATAAAGGGTATAAATCCACAGCCAAGCTACCATTAAAGGCAGGTATTGGATTATCTCCAGAAAAGCTCAAATACCTCAGAGGAGGAAAGATAAATGTTTTTTCAAAGCTAGTACTTTCATCATGTAAATACATAAAAAATACACTCTGACTGATAAGTGATCCACATATTACAATTACTTTAGCTTTAGAGTCTTTAATAACAGAGATATCACGTTTTTTAGCACGGTCTATATCAATGTCATCAGCAAACATATAAGACCCAATTGATATTGTATATTCCACACAAATACTGTTACTTTTCATGTACTTTATTAATATCTCTTTATCTTTGTGTCCGGCATCATCTTGTGATGCAATTATTCCAACCCACGTCCAGCTAAAATGTTTCATCAACTTAATAACAGCCATATAATGAACGTGGTCATTCTGAACTGTCCGGAATACATGAGGATAGAGAAGCCTGTTGGTTAGAGAATAGTCCGTAGCTCCATAACTGATCTATAGAACAGAAAAAGAGACATTATTACCAGTAGATCGCAGCCAAGTGACTGGTAGATGGTGGTCAGGGATTGCTGACCCCCCCATCCCAGAGCATCAAACAGAGTGCAATGCTACTTATAAAGCTGGATCTGTAGTAAGGAGCAAGAGCCGCATAAGCCGATGCCTCTATCATACACATATCATGGCTTCAACAAGTGCACTATAGGAATGAGATTTAGATTTGCCTGATGATGAATTTGCAATGATTTTCCAGGATTCAAATTCTCCTCAAACTGGTACATTTTGGGTAAAGTTTGCACTGGATGAAATTTGGCTTCCACCCATAATGCGCTCTGAACTAGGGATGCACCAATACCCTTTTTTTTTCAGCAAGTACACATTGTACTTGCCTGTACCGATTACCAATACTTTGTGGTGCGATTTGCGTCTATACAAAATGTATGGAAGCAAATTGTACTGCAAAGAATAGAATGCGATTCCTGTCCAAAATCACATGTGGTTTCCCCCATGGCTCCTGTGTGAATCCAGGCTTGTCATAGTCTGAGTTCATACAGAAGTAGTGCAGGGAGGTTTCCCGCAGCAGAGTGTGGGCATGTGGGGATATCTACTATGGTGGCAGATGCTCCATATTCTCAGTGGTGGGAGAGGAGAGGAAGTGGTGGGGATTTTGAAATTCACACCGCTTTCTCTCCTCTCTTTGCAGAGATAACAGTTCGAGCTAGAGGGTTTTTGATTGGTCAGCACCATCACATGGACAGTGCTATCCAGTCAGATGCTATCTAACCTACACTGTCATTGTGGCAAGGAGAGGAGAGAAAGCGGTGTAGATTTCAAATCCCCAGACCTGTGAAGTGGTTTTCTCTCCTCTACTTGCAGGAATGACAGTACAGACAAGACGGCATTTGATTGGTCAGCACCGTCCATGTGAGGATGCTGACCAATCAAAAGCCCTATAGCCCAAACTGTCATCCCTGCAAGGAGAGGAGGGAAAGCGGCAGGGATTTTAAATCCCCATCACTTCCTCTCCTACCACTGAGAATATAGAGCATCTGCTTCCATAGTCTATATCCACAATCGTCAACTCTTCTCTCAACATGGGATGCATGCAGGGAGGTTTCCCACATTGCTTCTGTGTGAACTCAAGCAATAAATAGCCTGGGTTCACACAGGAGCAGTGGGGAAACCACATGCGATTTTGACAGGAATCCTATTCCTGTTCAAATCAAAATTATAATCTTTGCGGTGCAATTTCTATTGACGCAAATTGCACCGCAAAGTATCCGTTTCCAGTATCAGGAGCATTTTCACGAGTATGATTACTCATGTATACTAAAGTGGTATTTTAGTGTTTTAAGTTTTTGGGGTATCATCATTTTTTTTGTGTTGACTTTGAATTTGGGGTCAAAAAAGCACATGCCTTTAATTTCCTGTCAATCTGCTCTGGTAGGTGCCTGTTGTTTAGAGAAAGATGCTTAATCAAATACAAAATGCAAAAAATACAAAAAGTGCAAAAGCAATGAACACAGCATGTTCTGCACTTTCATAGAATAGAACAGTCTAGGGGTGTCTTTTTGTTACTTTATTGAAGATTTAACCTTGAATGAGGTGAAGGGTGCATGGGATACCCCAAATTGCAGAACTTACCTCTTTTCTTCTCTCTTTCTCTCATTAAGCTGCACAAAAAGCCCCACATGACTTTGTACTTCTAACAGGTGACTAGGTCTCTTCTTTCCAAAAACGAAAACAAGAGCTACACAGAGTGACTAAGGCCCTGCACTCAAGTCGTTTACTCACAGGATCATTGGTCGCCTCCTTCCATTATCCACTAGGCACTTTTTAGTGAGGGAAACACTGACTCACACTATCACAGGACACCTGGACACTCTTTGTTTCAACTTCCTCCTGGTAATCTCCAGTGAAAGCCAAAATAACTCCAAGTCCAGACTTAGCAAATAGACCCCCAGCTTTAGCTCCACCTGGGACCTCAATGTCTTCTGAATAGCACCTCAAGCAATCCTGCCCAAGGGGCAGAGACCCTGCACAAGGGTCTCCTCCAGCAGGACTGGGCCCAGGGAGGCCTTACTCCTGCCCCATGCCTTAGACTATGTCAGGGCTCCGGTATGACCAGAGGTATGTGAACTGACGCAGGAAATGCAGGCTTCAGATATGTTATAAACAATATAATTTATTAATACTAACAATACAAAACGCAGTGCAATACTAAAACATAAACACAGTGCAAACGAACCAAACCACCCACAGATAACAATATATACAATGCAAGCGTAGTCAGGTAGGCCGGGTCAATAACAATCGGGCAGGTAGGAACAGGAGGAGCAGGCAGAGAGTAGTCAGGTCATGAGCTGGGTACAGCAACTAACGGGCAGGTAGGTACAGGGGGTCAGGCAGAGAATGGTCGGGGTCACAAGCCAGGGATCAAACAGAAGAAGTCAACAGAGGTCAGGATCAGGCAGGGTCGGCAACGAGTCAGTCAGGCAGGAACAGGAACAGAAACAGGAACAGGAACAGGAACAGGAACAGGAATGCATTTAACAAGATACAGGGGCCCATGGAAAAACACACACCAAGGCACAGACTGCAGGTCTGGCCATCCCTTAAATACACCTGCAATCAGCCTCAGGTGTTGGCTGACTGCAGGGTTGAGTCTCTGATTGCTGAGAGCACCCGCTGGCCAGCCCTGGTACTGCAGCCCACAAGGCAGGTGAGTCCCACCATTATTGGCAAGTTCATTCCTGACAGACTATTTATGGGTTCTCTCTCCAGCCACCTACTGGACACACCTCCCCAGGGATTAGCAGGATCACCATAAATATTCAGACTGCTCTCCTATCCTTCCTCCCACTATAATTAGAGAATCATCTAGAATACAGAGGAAAGCAATCATAGCAGCAGCTTGTGAAACACTGAGCAAGCCAGAATAATGACCCCCGCCTCCACTGATTACAGAAGAGCTATACTAAATTTTCCTAACATCCTGTACTAACTAGGAAGGTGCTACACTTGCAAAGACTTTGCTATTCTGGGCAGGGCCTCACAGTGAAACCTGTGAACAAGGGGGGAGGGGCATTTTATCAAGTAGGATGCAATCAGGGGGATGGGGGGTTTAATTAAAGACAGCATACTAAATATAATTGTCCTTTATACTTAACATCCGGAGGAGTTCCGTTCACAAAGCAGTTATTTTTACAATCATTTCAGTTGCATTGATTGAAATGCATGTTCTCATTGGCTTTATTTGATTAGAATTTTGCACATGATGGAAAGATAAAAGGCTTAGCATCTACCTGTGTATATCCATAGAGTCCCAGTATCTCTGCCATTGGAATTGTTGTCACTGAACAAAGATCTCCAATGAAACCCACCAGTTCAGCTTCTTTAGAACATGAATAATTAGGGACTGTCTTCCGTGGTCCAGATAAAATCCTTAGAACATTCCTGACAGCAAAACTAGGATGCAAATTTGAATCCAGCACATGAAATCCAAGTGAAATATTGGGCAAAATTGTTGGATTCTCATTAACATCACGTATAGCAGAAAGAAAAGCAAGAACATTTATAATTGTATCACTATCAAATCTGTAAAGAAAAATATATTTGTATTGAATAAGCATACATTTTACAATGGACTTACACCAACTGGCCTCTGATGGCCTCTCCTACATCTCTGACAAAACAAACACTCGTCTTGGTGGCACAGAGACACATTAAGCTATACGCTAGTAGATTTTCAAGCAATATTTGAAAACAAAAATTTGTTCAAAAATTCTCAGCGCATTCATTGACTTGGTGAATGTTGTTCGAAAGTAGTTCAAAATTTCCTTTGTGGTTTTTGTTTGGTAAAGCCTATTTGTTCCAAAATAGAATGCTAAAATCATAGTTATCACTGTGGTTAAAACAAACATCGATTTGACCCCATTAATGATTAGAAGATCAAAGAATTTTCTAAAAAATTAAATTTTTCAAACAAAATTCTATTTGTGTATATCCAGCTTAAGTGTCTGGCTTGTCAAAGGTGCTGGAGGGGAGGAGAAATTGTAGGCCACTACACACATGTTCACTAAATGTTGTCTAACACTTTTAAGTATAACTGGATTTAAATTCAGATCATTTTTTATGTTCAGTAAGGAATGAATAACCACTTCAAAATAGATTTTGACTTAAAAGATTTAGAGAGTGAAAAAGTGAAGTGATGTGGCAATGATGGGGTTGGTGGCTTAGCAGTCTTACTATCTATAAATGAAATAGAAGCACTCACCAGAAAGCCTCCCGGTTCCAAGTATTCCAACTAGCCTTCAGTTTTGCCTCCTCCCAAGCCACACCCCACTAATCTATTTCACCTGATGATGGGCCTGACCTTTACGATGACATGATCACAGGGTCCCCCCGTCTAGTTTTATTTGTGTGCCATATATTAAGCAATGGTAGCTAAGACTATGGTATTGAATGGTATTTCCCATTGAGATCACATATATGGCAAATAATAATGGTGACAGAGATGAGAGTATCCCTGCAATGACCTTTAGTGATCTCCCTGACAAGAAGTATTTGATCCAGCTAAGCCCCCTAGACCACAGATCATATATATATACACTACTGTGTATACATACACACACACACTATATATATATATATATATATATATATATATATATATATATATATATATATATATATATATATAAAATATTGTACTACAAATATTGTATTATACCGTATATACTTTGAGGAAAATAATTTCAGGCATGTTTGGTATTTTCTAATATACAGTATTTCTTGTCAAGATGGTAGGAGAAGGGGGGTGGAGCATGACCATGGGACTTCATGGATGCATGATCTAGAAGCTTCAATGGGGATCTGCAACACTGCTAATAGCTCCAGATTCAGCCCACACATCACTCCCGAGCAGCAGGATGTCTACAGGCACATTGACCCACCAGCCAGAGGGACCAGAACACCTGAAGCGGCTCCCTGACTTCTTTCAGGGGACAGACATGATGGCGGCTCAAGATGGAGGAGAGGAGGTTGACACACGATGCACTCCTAGCACCCAGAGCATAGATACCTCTGCAAATTCTGTAGAGAGAAGACAAAAGCACCTGCTGTCTCTCCTGCTGCTTCTCCCGACTCCAGAGGGCCAGTGAGTAAAGAACAGATGACCTCAGCTGATGACACAATTACAGACACACATCACACAGCACAACAACCTTTGGCAGAGTTTCCTGCCACAGACCAAACCGCTTCATAATCCACAATTAAAGAAATGCTGCCCTCCTTAAAAAGTAACCCCCAGGAGGATCTCCACAAATTCCCAAACTGATCAAGTGGAAGAAAGAGTTGATATTGTTGAAAGAAAATTAACGGGATTTGCAGATATACAATAGCTTAGTAGATGACTTTCTTGATTACAACATGGATATCCAGTGGCTAAAAAACAAAATAATTTGAAATTCCGAGGAAACCCGGAATCTGTCACATTTTCAGAACTCATTCCATATCTGCAGCAGTTGCTAAAAGCCTTTGCTGTGAAAATCCTAAAGATTTTGTTATTGACAGAGACCATAGATTGGCTAAACCTGCTGTGTTACCTGACTTGATTCCTAGAGACGTAATTCCCAGAATTCATTTCTTCCCTACTAAAGAAAGGGCCTTTGTAGCTGTCAGGAAACTGGGGAAACTCCCAGACTCCTTTTTGAAATTTCAAGTCTTTGCTGACCTGTCTGCCGCAACTATATGCAGCAACGTAAAAAATTCACTTCCTTAACTGGTCACCTGCAGGAACGCAACATCTCCTATCAGTGGGGATTTCCTACCAAAAAACCATTACACACCAGGGACAAACATGCGTCCTGCATTCTCCAGAAGATGAAGGAAAATTACTGTATCAATGGGGTCTTATCATCAATAACATATGCAAACCTAGTCACTCTAAACCTCCTAAATGATTCTCAAGAGATTGATCCCCTGTTGGATCCATGTGATGTGTTTCCTGAACTACACACTTGTAATATTGTTAATGCCTTCTTAAGTTTCTTCAGGCACATCTTACTTATAAACATGATCCCAATAAGCTGAGCTCTACTGAATTCCATATCCCCCACTTCTATGAGTTGCATAGTTCACATTATTCTTGCGCTCTGAAATCTAAGATACCATTTAAAGTTCTTATTAGTGGATATTTCCTGCTGATTATTTTTCTTTTGTTTATCTACTTTTATGTTTCTTTTATGAAGACAGAGTACACTAGAATTGTTATTTACTGGTGTTCTACCTCTATGGTTATTACTATCTCTGATGCCATACAACTGACTATACTGTACATCTATATGACTGGTTGATTGCTATCTCCCCTTTTGAGTTGTTCCAAGCTTCTAATGTCATTTCAATATGTGCTTTAAAATTACACCCCTTAACGT
Organism: Staurois parvus; assembly: GCA_951230385.1. Taxonomy (NCBI): domain Eukaryota; kingdom Metazoa; phylum Chordata; class Amphibia; order Anura; family Ranidae; genus Staurois; species Staurois parvus. The sequence continues at coordinate 22,376 of CATNWA010006518.1, read as the reverse complement.
AAAAAAAAGACCTTAATAGGCCATATAAGTGATCCATGTTGTGGAGGAAAGCTCTCTCTCAAAAATGCAACATTTTCGTATTATAATTCAACACATCAACATGGAGATGCTTTGAGGGAAGTGGTGACGGATCTAGCTCATGGCTGCACACTATAAGAGCTCCGCTCACAGAAGGAAGGGCTCCCTCCCCACCGCTCACACAGCCACTGACAGTTGTACATCCCCGACACACTCCAGGATGTCTTCTCAGCAGAAAGAGTGTCTTCAGCCTCAGAAACTGTCCACTTTCTTCCCACAACAAAATGGTATAGGCGGCCGCACACAGGGCACACATGCTGTGGCTTCAGCTTCTCCTGGACACTTCCCAGGCAGTGCTAAGAACCCTCAGCCCCCTCCAGTTGTATCATCTTCTGACTCCTCCACTCCTTCAATCCAGAGCCCAGTGATATCCAAGGTTCAGTTGTCACAGGGCATAAGTGCTGCCTGCAACTCTGCATCTACAGAGTTGAATGACAGACAAGAACATAAGGGCAGTGTTACTCCTCTTTCAGATCCTATATCTGAGTTCCCTTTGTCCACTCAACCCGATTCTGGACACCACATTGAAGGATACATTCTTATCCATGAGATCCTTTCTACAGACAGACATTTTGACATGTATGGAATGATTTAAGGAGGACATCAGGAGAGAGAATAGGTCAGATTGAATGCCTTGTGAGGGAGTTTGCATCATCCTTCATCAATCTCCTAGACTCTCATAATGAACACACTGACATATTGTCCTGGTTACAATTTAAAATAGTGGATCTGGAGGAAAGAACCCACCACAATCATTTTTAAATAAGCGGCATTCCTGCTACAACTCAATGGGACAAACTACCTGCCCATGTCCATGACCTTTTCCACAATCTCCTCTCTACATTGGTGGATGCAGAAGTCTCAGTGGATAGAATGCACTGAATTCTTAAGTTTTCACATTTATCCATCAAGGTCAATAGAGATGTGATATTGAGGGTCCGCTTTTTCCACATGAAACAGAAAATTGTGGATGCCTTTTGCATACCAGTAGTCATCCCGGAAAAATATTCTATGCTACGTGGGTTCCCAGAATTGTCCCAGCATGCTCTCCAGCAAAAGAATAATCTGCTGCTAGTACCTAAAACTTTAAGGAACCAATAAAATCATTTATCGGTGAGGTAACTCGACAAAGCTCATTATTTTAATAATGGCTCTGAAGTGATTGTTTCATCTTTAGATGATGGTCTACAGCTGCAGAGCTACCATCTTCTACCTACCATATTATATATATTCAGAACTGTACTGATTCCTCTTTCATTGTCTTTTTTTGCAAAACAACAATGGTAAAAAAAAACAGATTTAAATCCTTGATTCTATACAGATCTAAAATAGCTGCTGATATGGGAGTCCTGGATCTCAAGGCTTATCACCAAGCAGTGATCCTAGATCAACTCAAATATTGGTGGTCACCGACTGCAGACCATATTTGCACTTTCATTGAATGTTCATTATTGGGATCATCCTCGCAGGGTACATTGGGTGCTATATTACTAGGCCTATGACCTCATCGATTTTTGTTATTTCACCATAAGGGCAGCAATGTCTACCTTCTACAAATATTAACACCTCCGGTCCATCCTAGTGAATCTTGTACATGGAGAGTCTCATATTTCCCAATGTTTTTTTTTATCCTTTTATGAAAACGCATCTCACAAAAGCAAAGGCATCTTTTTTCTTCTTTTCTTTTGTCATTAGCAACAATCTCTTCTCAATTAAGCCATCTTCCGTAGAAGTATGGGAATCTGAGCTCTCAGAAACCTTTGAGAGGAAAGGACACCCAGCCTTTTAGTGTCTGTCCCAGTACTCCTGATACAATGGCTTACAGGGCTGGGAAACAACTGAGTTCTTTTTTTTTTTTTCTTCCAAAAAATTTTTATTGAAATATGAAAGGCATAACAAGTCATATACAAATACGGATCGCAGTCCGCGCAAGTCTTTAAGCAAGTTCACCCCGTAACGCAGACGGGATCAGAACATGTAAGTACATTGTAACTCAACCTGAAGTACAGTCCTAAAGGGAAGGCGTCGTATATATCCATAGCAATGATGTTATCAGTATGTAATTTATAGAGATACGGGGTACATAGTCCTTGTGTAGGGAGATCTCAAAAAAAAAGGACTGTGAGGTGTAAAATAATAGTAGTGTCAACTCAAGGCATATATGTCCTAGGTTTCCGTATCTGAACATTGTAGATTAGTTTTGAGGAGTATTGTTACACCTGTGTCTATAAGTACTCTGTACCTTATGAAAAATATAGTTAGTTAGAATATGATAAAGAGGTGAAACAGAGAAAAAAAAAAAAAGACGGGAAAGAGACGAGCAAGGGAATAGAGGAAGAGTATGAGGGGAAATATCATAGTGGGGTAAGGAGGGACAAAGGGGACGAATACAGAGGGAGAGAAAAAAAAAAAAAAGGGGGGGGAGGATGAGGTTTATAACTAAGTAGGCACAACCAAACTAGTCAGATCAATAAGCAGCTTCCAGGCTGAAACAGATTCAATCTTTACTTAGAAATACAATTTCGTTAAAGTCTCACAATGGAACTATTCCTGAGGTGAACTTTCTAGGGGTTTTCCGTGTCTCCAAATCTCTACTCGCTCATTCCTTCATTAGACAATGATAAGTATCAGTAGTTTGGAAATGAGTCCAACACGCCCAAGTCTTCCTGAATCTCTCGGGGTGTTCTTTTGCCACTGAAATCAGCTCCTCCATCTCTGCGATCCTGATGATCCTAAGAATCCACTCTCGCACGGTGGGAACATAGTCCGATCGCCAATGAACCGGAATACACTGCCTTGCCGCATTAATCATGTGTAAAGCAAGCGACCTACGATAAGTCCTCACAGAAAGTGAGGAGTGATGAAGTAGACATTGTGCTGGGGTAAAGTCTAGGGTGTATGTAGTTACTTGTGTGATTATGTCCAAAACTTTTCTCCAGAAGGGCTGCAGCCGCGGACAATCCCACCAGATATGTAGAAGAGTACCTGTTGCCCGGGAACATCTCCAGCATAGATCTGAGGCATTAGGATCAAATTTATGAATCACAGACGGAACTCTGTACCATCTGGAAAATAATTTATAATTGCCTTCTTGTGTAGAGACACATATGGAACCTTTATGCATATATTCGTAAATGTGGTCCCAGTCCTCTGGTGAGATTGGAAGTTGTAGGTCACGTTGCCAGGCTGAACAGGTCTTCCGCGAGTGAGATGTGATAGTATTTTCAAGATAGGAATAGAGCTTAGATATCACATGCATCTGGGGGATGTCCGTAAAGCAGAGCTTCTCGAATGCAGTAAGCGGTCTTGAATAGTCTTTTAGATGTGGGGAGTTACGTAAAAAATGGTGGATTTGTCTATACATCCACGGTGTTAGTGTAAGGGATGGCCACGCCTTTGCAATGTCTTCACTAGATAAGAGCTTAGAATCTTTGAAGAATTGACTTACTGTGAGATTGTCATCACGGTTATACCCAGCGAGAAAGGTCGGAGAAATCCCTGGAATAAAGTCCGGATTCAATTTGATCGGAGTAAGAGGGCTCGGAAAGGAAGAAAGTTCTTTTTTCTGGAACAACTGAGCACTACAGCATAGTGTGGGACCTATAAGTGGGTGTTCTCGAAACTCGGAAGGGACGTGAGAGGTTTTCAGCCACGGGGAGGTGGAGAGTGGTATCTTTGAGAAATCAGCCTCCAAACCCACCCAAACCTTACGAATGTGGTTTGTGGTCCAGTCCACTATTCTGGCTAGGTGACAGGACCTGTAATAACGGTCAATATCCGGAAGTCCTATACCTCCACTCTTCTTGGGCATGGTGAGTTGGGCGAAGCTAATCCTTGGGCGTTTATTATACCAAAGAAAGGAGGTACAGAGCGTTCTGTAAGATTTGAAGAATGAGTTTGGTAATTGAATTGGTATCGTCTGCATTAGATATAATATTCTGGGGAGCACGTTCATCTTAAGTATAGCCGCCCTACCAAACCAAGAAAACCAGGGTTTATTTCATGTCTGTAGGTCTTTGGAGATGTCACGTAAGAGGGGTAGAAAATTTTTTGCATATAATTCCAAAAGATGTGTTGGTAATTGGATTCCTAAATAAGTGATCGCTTCACGTTGCCAGGTAAAAGGAAAATTTGATGTCGCTTGTCTAATCACATCCGGAGTTAATGATACATTAAGTGCTTGAGATTTAGAAAAATTGATTTTAAAGTTAGCCAAGTACTGAAATAGTTTGAAATCTTGTAGCAAGTTAGGTAGCGTGATATGTGGGTCTGTTAGGAATAGAAGTATATCATCAGCAAAGGCTGCCACTTTATGCAGTTTGCCATTGATCAAAATCCCCTTGATGTTAGCATTATCTTTAATGCAATTCAATAGAGGTTCCAATGTAAGGATAAATAGGAGGGGTGATAAGGGGCATCCCTGTCTGGTCCCATTGCCGATTGAGAAAGAGTCCGAAAGGCGACCATTAACGCGCACCCGCGCTGTGGGGGCTATATATAGAGACATAATAAAAGTCAAAAAGCGCAAAGGCAGTCCCAAGCCAATCAAAACTGCCTCCAGATAATCCCATGCTAGCCTGTCAAACGCCTTTTCGGCATAACTGAGTTCTTTATTGTAATGTGCAGAACACATCTGGGTTTAATAAACATGAATAAAGTTTGTGTGCTAAATCTGAAACCCCATTGAAGTCAATATGTGCTGAATGTTAAAAACAGACTAGACTAATAGGTAAGAAATTATCAAACAAATGGCATAGGGGGCTGGACACTGCCCTTGGGGGTATTTAAAAAAAATTAAATTCCATTTAGCAGAGAGCATCAATTTTAGCAGTGCTTAAAGTTAAACATTAAAAAATGCAAAACTCCATTAAACACCCACGCCTGGAAGATACCCTGACCCTGCCTCTGAAATGGCATATCATTGTGAGGTATTCAACCTACTAGCAATACTTACATAGAGGACTGTTGGCTGTCAACTGCCAAAAAAATGGCAGCTCTCATCTTCTTTGTCAGTCTGTAAACAAACAGTCAACGATTCCATTCACCTATACCAGACCCGCATCTTAAGTGCCTGATATAAATGTTGGCCAGGAATAGGGGACATGTGTACCCCCCTCCTGATCCTGAACCAGGAGTCTGAGATAGATCTCAGGTGAGCACTTCTTCTCAGGCTCCTGGTCGTGCCATTAGTGGTTTAAAAAAGAGAAAGAGACGGAGCTTTCGTGTTTACTCTATTCATATATCTCAGGCTCCTGAAAAAACACTTGAAAGAAGGACTTTTATTCCTCTATTTCCCAGATTATGTATGTGAAGGATTAGGATACAGGCTTGTTTTGTCATTAACGATTCTTTACATAATAATTCATTTTATAAGTGATTGATTTTATTGTTTAAAACTGGGTGGTGGTACTAATTATATTTATATCCACTTGCGGACCACCAGCAATGTACTGCGGACGGGCAGACGATTGTACACACTGGAAGTTTGTCAGCAGGTCCCAGCCAATGATTTATGGATGGGACCTGCTTGACAATCAACACGGGGCTCTGTACAGAGGGAACAATCTCTATACTTCTACTCCCTACAAAGCAGGGAGAAGAATCAAAGAGATTTATAGTAAAAAAGCAATCAGTGATCACATGATCGGGATCTTGCACAGACGTCCCGCCTGATGATCGGTGTTCCACTGTGTCCGGAGGACACAGCTGGCACAAGATCGCGGTGCTGTGCGCTCCCAGGGACCGCACACAACAGGGTGCGGGGAGGCCATTTATAAACGGCCACCTGACCCTGCACTGCCACCATCTGACCGTTTATATATATGGGCTGGACGGGAGATGGTTAATATACATATGATAAAAAAAAAAACCCAGTGTTACTCAAATGCCACCAAAAGAAATCTATGTTTGTGTGAAATAATGTATCTACATTTATTTTGGGTACATTGTTCAGTGGTCTATTCTGTGATTGTGCTGCTCTAGGCAACACAAAAATCATGCACCCCCCAAATAAAATAAAAAAGGGAGAGAGAGAAAAAAGCAGCTAGCCATCCCCAAAGCCACAGACAGAGAGAAGCATTCTTCCAGCACTCACCTGCACCTCTCCAGAATGAAAGCAGCCAGCCATCCCCAGTGTCGCCCTTAAGCAGGAATGAGAGTCGCCCTTTACCTACACCCTCCAGAAGCCCGCAGCCTCTCTCAGATCCCATGGCGGAGCTCATTCAGCGCCTCACCCGGTGCCCATCATCTGTCACCTGCCATGTTAGTCTCGTCTTCCAAGGGGCAAATGCCTTTTTTGCTTAGCAGTAAATACGCCCCTGACAGTGTTGCATGACCGCACAATTACCAATAAAAGTAGCGTAGTGTTGAATATCAAAAAAATGGCCTGGCCATGAAGGGGGTAAAACCTTCCAAACTTGAAGTGGATATAGAAAGTGCTGCATAATATTAATATGTGCATCCTGCATAATTATTTGAAGTCAGGGACAGTCTAGCCAATGAATAAAGGATCAATATCACAATGACAAAACTTCTGCCCTAAAGGAAAACTGTATTCCTCTGGACCAATACATCCTGAGACAAAAACAAGCCTTCAGATTAGGAAAGTCAGAATTCTGGAGCCTCATTTTGTCCCAGGTCTGTGATCAAGGAAGGACTGAACCTGAAGGATCAGCATGTTGGCCAAAGAACTAATATTTTGTTTAGGAAGGTCACCACAGACAGTCTCATACACTTCAGTACAGGTTTTCAAACAAGTCATCAGATGAAACTCCTATATTTCTATCTTCACAGAATCCCTTTAATTTGTATCACTGGTTATGGCAATTCCTGGACGTTTCATCAACTGCATTCAACAAAAAAAAAAAAAAAAGAGAACAATGTAAAACAATTCTGTAAAATGCTACTTACCCAAAACTACAAAGGATTAGTGTATTGTTTTCCACCATTGGTTTAGCCCCTGCAGATATTGTTATCACTCCTCCAATAATAAGGTCACCATCTTGATAATATCCAGTCTCATCTTCCTCATACCCGAACTGGACTTTAAAGAATGGTGGTAAATTGTGAGTCTTGGTGATAAATAATGTCATCCACAGGACAATCCAGAAAAGCAGACCTTTATAGAGATTACATGAAACTAAGATTCTGATCTTCATAGAAAATAGAGCGATCTCTGGTATCAAAATCATGGATATGGAGATGATACTGAACATTGATCAGTGACATGCCCTCAGTAAGTTACTGACAATGTCATCATCTCTCCTCTCTCCTCTCTTTTTATACATTTCAGTGTAATAGATTTCTCATTGCCCTGAACATGATTCTTCATCTATATCTACTTTCAGTTGTTTTCTTTGATAAAAATGAACAAGTTTTACTAAGAAACATTTTATAGAAAGCTCAGCAAAGATACAAATATATTACTTTTTTAACACTAGCATCAAAACATATTTTAAAATGTACAAATCTAATATTTATGCCACAATTATAGAACTTCAATTCTTCAGTCTCCAACAATGTGGTGTTTAAACGTTGGAATTATCCTCTTCATAAACAATTTACATTTTACTCCAACCCTCACCGTAGCTATTCCCGCCTAGATCATTTTTTCATTTCTGCCTCATTGCTCCCACTTCTGGTTTCCTCTGAAATCAATCCCATCACTTGGTCTGACCATGCCTCTTTGACCTTAAATCTTTTTTTTCCCCCCAATGCTGTGTCCAAACCTTGTCACTGGCGCCTTAATGAGACATTTCTTTCCACAGACCATCTCAGGGATGAATTGTCACGGGGACTCAATTCATATTTCACTCTTAATGTCGGTTCCGTAGCTTCTTCTTCATCTCTGTGGGAGGCCCACAAGGCGGTTTTTCGTGGACTTTGTATTTCCATGGGTTCTCGTTTAAAAAAGTCCTCGGCGAGTGCTAGGTCCTCTCTCATACAACAGCTCTCGGTGGCGGAACGTCAGTTACTGAATAGGCCATCTATTTCGGGGCTTCAGAGGGTGGCATCTCTACTAGAGATGAGCAAATCGAACCAGGCGAACCGGAATTCGAGTCGAATTTCAGGAAATATTCGATTCGCGTCGAAACCAAAATTTTGCCTACTTCGGGTGCGCGAATCGAACATTTCCCGATCAGCCGGCAAAAGTGTCCCTGCAGTGAGCTCCGCTATTTCTGACAGTTCTCTGACAGAAGGAACACATGTTGCGGTTGAAACATTGTATCTATTAGTTTACATTTAGGATACAGATGTTTCAACCACTGTACATGTGAAGAAGCTGTGAGAGAACTGTCAGAAATAGAGGAACTCTGCACATACACTTTTTGCCGGCTTGGAATTATTCTTCTTTTCATCCTACTTCTTCTTCTTCTTCTTCTTCATCCTCATCCTCAGAAGAAGAGGATGAGGATGAGGATGAAGAAGAAGAAGAAGAAGAAGTAGGATGAAAAGAAGAATAATTCCAAGCCGGCAAAAAGTGTATGTGCAGAGTTCCTCTATTTCTGACAGTTCTCTCACAGCTTCTTCACATGTACAGCGGTTGAAACATCTGTATCCTAAATGGAAACTAATAGATACAATTTGTATCCAATGGATCCATTTATGGAAACAAATACATACAATGTTTCAACCGCTGTATGGAAGGACAGTCCCAGAACTGTCATTAATAGTCTATTTCTGACAGTTCTATGACATTCCCTCATACAGCGGTTGAAACAGCTGTATGGAGTGAATGTCCCAGAACTGTCAGAAATAGACTATTTATGATAGTTCTGGGACAATCACTCCATACAGCTGTTTCAACCGCTGTATGGAGGGAATGTCATGGAACTGTCAGAAATAGACTATTAATGACAGTTCTGGGACTGTCCTTCCATACAGCGGTTGAAACATTGTATCTATTTGTTTCCATAAATGGATCCATTTATGGAAACAAATACATACAATGTTTCAACCGCTGTATGGAAGGACAGTCCCAGAACTGTCATTAATAGTCTATTTCTGACAGTTCTATGACATTCCCTCCATACAGCGGTTGAAACAGCTGTATGGAGTGAATGTCCCAGAACTGTCAGAAATAGACTATTTATGACAGTTCTGGGACATTCACTCCATACAGCGGTTGAAACATTGTATCTATTTTTTTCCATAAATGACATTCTGCAGATACACTTAGAGAGCGCTGCAGATACACTTTTTGCCGGCTTGGAATTATTCTTATTTTCATCCTACTTCTTCTTTTTCTTCTTATGAGGATGAGGATGAAGAAGAAGAAGTAGGATGAAAATAAGATTAATTCCAAGCCGGCAAAAAGTGTATCTGCAGCGCTCCTCTAAGTGTATCTGCAGAATGTCATTTATGGAAAAAAATAGATACAATGTTTCAACCGCTGTATGGAGTGAATGTCCCAGAACTGTCATAAATAGTCTATTTTCTGACAGTTCTGGGACATTCACTCCATACAGCTGTTTCAACCGCTGTATGGAGGGAATGTCATAGAACTGTCAGAAATAGACTATTAATGACAGTTCTGGGACTGTCCTTCCATACAGCGGTTGAAACATTGTATCTATTTGTTTCCATAAATGGATCCATTTATGGAAACAAATAGATACAATGTTTCAACCGCTGCATGGAAGGACAGTCCCAGAACTGTCATTAATAGTCTTTCTGACAGTTCTATGACATTCCCTCCATACAGCGGTTGAAACAGCTGTATGGAGTGAATGTCCCAGAACTGTCAGAAAATAGACTATTTATGACAGTTCTGGGACAATCACTCCATACAGCGGTTTTCAACCACTGTATGGAGGGAATGTCATAGAACTGTCAGAAATAGACTATTAATGACAGTTCTGGGACTGTCCTTCCATACAGCGGTTGAAACATTGTATCTATTTGTTTCCATAAATGGATCCATTTATGGAAACAAATAGATACAATGTTTCAACCGCTGTATGAAAGGAATGTCCCAGAACTGTCAGAAATAGACAGAAACTGTCACAGAACTGTCCTTCTTCTCATCCTTCTCCTTCTTCTCATCCTTCTTCTCCTTCTTCTCATCCTTCTCCTTCTTCTCATCCTTCTCCTTCTCCTCTCTTCTCCCTTCTTCTCATCCTTCTCCTTCTCCTTCTTCTCATCCTTCTCCTTCTTCTTCTCATCCTTCTCCTTCTCCATCTTCCTATCCTTCTCCTTTTCCTTCTTCTCATCCTTCTTCTTCTGCTTCTCCTTCTCCTTCTCCTTCTTCTCCTTCTTCTCATCCTTCTCCTTCTTCTCATCCTTCTCTTCTTCTCATCCTTCTCCTTCTCCTTCTTCTCATCCTTCTCCTTCTCCTTCTTCTCTCCTTCTCCTTCTCCTTCTTCTCATCCTTCTCCTTCTTCTCATCCTTCTCCTTCTTCTCATCCTTCTCCTTCTCCTTCTTCTCATCCTTCTCCTTCTTCTCATCCTTCTCCTTCTCCTTCTTCTCATCCTTCTCCTTCTTCTCATCCTTCTCCTTCTCCTCATCCTTCTCCTTCTCCTTCTTCTCATCCTTCTCCTTCTCCTTCTTCTCATCCTTCTCCTTCTCCTTCTTCTCTTCCTTCTCCTTCTCCTTCTTCTCATCCCTTCTCCTTCTCATCTCTCTTCCTTCTCCTTCTTCTCATCCTTCTCCTTCTCCTTCTTCTCATCCTTCTCCTTCTCCTTCTTCTCATCCTTCTCCTTCTCCTTCTTCTCATCCTTCTCCTTCTTCTCATCCTTCTCCTTCTCCTCATCCTTCTCCTTCTCCTTCTTCTCATCCTTCTCCTTCTTCTCATCCTTTTCCTTCTCCTTCTTCTCATCCTTCTCCTTCTCCTTCTTCTCATCCTTCTCCTTCTCCTTCTTCTCATCCTTCTCCTTCTTCTCATCCTTCTCCTTCTCCTTCTTCTCATTCCTCCTTCTCTCCTTCTTCTCATCCTTCTCCTTCTCCTTCTTCTCATCCTTCTTCTCTCTCATCCTTCTCCTTCTCCTTCTTCTCATCCTTCTCCTTCTTCTCATCCTTCTCCTTCTTCTCATCCTTCTCCTTCTCCTTCTTCTCATCCTTCTCCTTCTTCTCATCCTTCTCCTTCTTCTCATCCTTCTCCTTCTTCTCATCCTTCTCCTTCTTCTCATCCTTCTCCTTCTCCTTCTTCTCATCCTTCTCCTTCTTCTCATCCTTCTCCTTCTTCTCATCCTTCTCCTTCTCCTTCTTCTCATCCTTCTCCTTCTTCTCTCATCCTTCTCCTTCTCCTTCTTCTCATCCTTCTCCTTCTCCTTCTTCTCATCCTTCTCCTTCTCCTTCTTCTCATCCTTCTCCTTCTCTCCTTCTTCTCATCCTTCTCCTTCTCCTTCTTCTCCTTCTCATCCTTCTCCTTCTCCTTCTTCTCATCCTTCTCCTTCTCCTTCTCCTTCTTCTTATCCTTCTCCTTCTCCTTCTCCTTCCTCATCTCCAAGGGCATTTAAATTAAAGGTACAGTGTTCTGCACTAATTTAAAGGCTCTCTGAAGCCTAGAAACCCTTTTTATAAGTCATCTTCGTAGCGGAGAAATTCGCATCGAATCGAATTTCATACTGGAATTCGCCGAATCAGCCGAATCGAATTTTTCATTTCTTCACTCATCTCTAATCTCTACATGCCAAAATTAAAGCTCTTGACTCCAGTAAGACTGCACAGTCCCTCCTTTGGGTTAAACAGAAATTTTACGAATTTTCTAACAAGCCACACCGTATGTTAGTCAACCGTCTCAAAGCTCAGTCCCCTTCTACGATGCCCGACCTTCTAATACAGCCAGATGGAAGCCCTACTTATGACCCTCGGGCCATGGCAACACTTTTTGGCTCATTTTATGGGAAAATATATATATTGTGTGACCCTGGACCTTCACCCGTCTCTCACACAGTCATCATTTGACAATTTTTTTTAACCCCTTGTCACTTCCGAAAGTAACATCCTCAGACATGGACGCCCTTAACGCAGACATTACACTAGAGGAATTATTGGACACAATTAAACACCTCCCTTCTCGTAAAGCCCCGGGACCGGACGGATTGCCTTACTCCTACTATAAATCTTTTATTGGTATTTTGGCCCCGCATCTCCTCTCCCTTTACCGAGATCTTTTTAAGGGAATCATACCCAGACTGATTTCTCCCGTGCATATATCTCGGTTATCCCTAAGCCTGATAAGGATTACTCTATCGTAGATAACTATCGCCCTATTGCCCTACTTAATTCCGATTATAAGATTTTTACTAAAATCTTGGCCAATCGACTCTCCGGTATTATCTCCAAGCTCATACACAGGGATCAAGTGGGCTTTGTACCTGCCAGACAGGCTGCAGATAACACCAGGAGATCTATTGATCTGGTTGATTTGGTCAATCGTTCCTCTACCCCTGCTGTGTTATTGAGCCTGGATGCTCAAAAAGCCTTTGACCGTTTAAGCTGGCCCTATATGTTCATGGTTCTGGGGAGATTTGGTTTTAGGGGTTCATTTGTAGCAGCTTTGAAGGCCCTATATTCATCCCCTTTCTCACAGGTCAGATTAGCCTCCTTTCTCTCACCCCCCCCTTTCAGATGTCAAATGGCACTCGTCAGGGCTATCCACTCTCTCCCCTGTTGTTCATTCTCTGCCTGGAGCCATTGGCTATTGCCATCAGGTCGAATCCGGATATCCGGGGAATACAATCCCATTCTCATGAGTACAAATTATCGTTATTTGCAGATGACATCCTCCTCACACTTACGAGTCCCCACACCTCTTTACCGATTTTGCACAAAACTTTGAAACAATTTGGGGCTTTATAGGGCCATAAGGTCAACACGTCCAAAACTGAGGCACTTCCAATACATGTTTCTCCTGACGTTCTTTCCTCCCTTCAGGCAGCCTTTTCCTACCGATGGTGCACCCACTCTTAAAAATATTTAGGTACCAACCTCACTTCCTCTTACCAATCCATATATGAGGCCAATTTTCCCCCACTGTTTATAGCAATTTCTCGCTCTCTGAAACACTGGGATGCCTTGCCCATTTCCTTCCTCGGTCGTATTAATGTCCTAAAAATGACCGTGCTACCCAAACTTTTATATTTGTTTGCAACTCTGCCCGTACCCGTTCCTATGTCCAAGCTCCACTCCCTTCAGAAATCTTTCTTACACTTTATTTGGCACAACAGGCGGCACAGGATTGCTCGTTCTGTTCTGCTTTCCCCACGTTCTAGGGGAGGCTTGGGAGCGCCAGATATAATAACATACTACTTTGCAACCCACCTTCGCTTTCTCATGTCATGGTCCACCCACTACCCTCCCAATACATGGACTGAGATTGAGTCTTTGCAATTGTCCCCTGTTCATCCATGTTCCCTTCTCTGGTCGACCTCAGCGGTGGAAGTCCTTTCTTTTCGCCACTTATTCCTAGGTCCCATGCTTTTCTCATTGACTGTTTGGCAGAAATGTAAGGCTAAATTCACATTGGCCTCTGATTGCTCCCCACTGACAAATATCCTCTATAACCCTAATCTTCCAGACAATATGACCATGTCCCGGATGTCTCTCTGGGTAGTATTTAACCTTTTTCAACTACGTCACTTGGTACACCCGGTGACTCGTAAGTTGCATTCATTCTCGGATCTCCAGAGGAAAGCCTCTCTACCCTCTCGTCATCTATATATATACCTTCAAATACGCCACTTTTTCTCTACTCTATCACCCTCATTGAGCTTAGGGAAACCTACCCCCTTCGAACGTCTATGTATGGAAGGTCCCCACCAAAGGGGTATTGTCTCTAGCACCTATAAACTTCTTATGGAGGCCCCCCCTTTGTCCAATGACGCTCACCTTTATATGCGTAGATGGTCTCAATTTATACAACGTGATATTGACTTATTGTCATGGAAGAAAATATGGGACAATGCATCTAAATCCTCTATTTGTGTGGTTTTTAAGGAAAATATATACAAGATTATGATGTTGTGGTACAAAACACCAGAAGTTCTTCATGTTTATAATCCGAGTGCTTCTCCTGCCTGCTGGCACTGTAGTAGAGCTTCTGGCTCTCTTTATCATATTTTTTGGACCTGCAGCTCCATTGCTCCTTTTTGGGAAGAGGTCCGCTCCTTGTTGCAATCGTTGCTGCATGTTTCTCTCCCATTTGACCCATTGCATTTTTTGCTGGGCTTACCATTCCCGGGTCTACCTAAACTAGTCAGAAAACTTGCTGCACATGTGCTAACAGCGGCCATAAGAAGTATTTCTATGTGTTGGTTATCCTCTACTCCACCTTCATTGCCAACTTTGTATAAACGTATTGCCGATGTAAGACAGATGGAGTGTTTAACTGCTTCACATAGTGGTTCGTTTGCTGTATTTGAGATGATCTGGCTCCCGTGGGATAATTTATCTTCCTCTATGCTGGCCCGAAATGTAAGACCATGATTATTAACGCACTGTTATTATATGACTCCATTGGCCACTGGGCACTTCCAGGTTTAAAGATGGCTGCCATGTGGGGGAAGTGAGAGGGTGAAAAAGAGGAGGGGTGTGAGAGAGAGGAAGGGATGACAGAGGAGGGGTGTGCTTTAAATAGCGCTAAAAATTGGGCATGGCTTAAAAGGGGTGTGGTTAAATAGTGCCTGAGATGACTTATATAGTGCAGAATGAGGTAATGTTAAATAGGGAATGTACAGCGTGGAGTGTATGGCGGTGGGTAGTATGTACAGGGACAAGAGTACGGAGTGTATGACAGTGGGTAGTATGTACAGGGACAGGAGAACGGAGTGTATGACAGTGGGTAGTATGTACAGGGACAGGAGTGCGGAGTGCATGACAGTGGGTAGTATGTACAGGGACAGGATTATGGAGTATATGGCGGTGGGTAGTATGTACAGGGACAGGAGTACGGAGTGTATGGCTGTGGGTAGTATGTACAGGGACAGGAGTACGGAGTGTATGGCGGTGGGTAGTATGTACAGGGACAGGAGAACGGAGTGTATGGCGGGTGTGGTAGTATGTACAGGGACAGGAGTGCGGAGTGTATGGCGGTGGGTAGTATGTACAGGGACAGGAGTACGGAGTGTATGGCGGTGGGTAGTATGTACAGGGACAGGAGTACGGAGTGTATGGCGGTGGGTAGTATGTACAGGGACAGGAGAACGGAGTGTATGACAGTGGGTAGTATGTACAGGGACAGGAGTGCGGAGTGTATGGCGGTGGGTAGTATGTACAGGGACAGGAGTGCGGAGTGTATGGCGGTGGGTAGTATGTACAGGGACAGGAGTACGGAGTGTATGGCGGTGGGTACTATGTACAGGGACAGGAGTACGGATTGTATGACGGTGGGTAGTATGTACAGGGACAGGAGTGCGGAGTGTATGGCGGTGGGTAGTATGTACAGGGACAGGAGTACGGAGTGTATGACGGTGGGTAGTATGTACAGGGACAGGAGTGCGGAGTATATGGCGGTGGGTAGTATGTACAGGGACAGGAGTGCGGAGTGTATGACAGTGGGTAGTATGTACAGGGACAGGAGTACGGAGTGTATGACAGTGGGTAGTATGTACAGGGACAGGAGTGCGGAGTGTATGGCGGTGGGTAGTATGTACAGGGACAGGAGTGCGGAGTGTATGACAGTGGGTAGTATGTACAGGGACAGGAGTGCGGAGTGTATGGCGGTGGGTAGTATGTACAGGGACAGGAGTACGGAGTGTATGGCGGTGGGTAGTATGTACAGGGACAGGAGTGCGGAGTATATGGCGGTGGGTAGTATGTACAGGGACAGGAGTACGGAGTGTGTATGGCGGTGGGTAGTATGTACAGGGACAGGAGTACGGAGTGTATGACAGTGGGTAGTATGTACAGGGACAGGAGTGCGGAGTGTATGACGGTGGGTAGTATGTACAGGGACAGGAGTGCGGAGTGTATGGCGGTGGGTAGTATGTACAGGGACAGGAGTACGGAGTGTATGGCGGTGGGTACTATGTACAGGGACAGGAGTACGGATTGTATGGCGGTGGGTAGTATGTACAGGGACAGGAGTACGGAGTATATGGTGGTGGGTAGTATGTACAGGGACAGGAGTGCGGAGTGTATGACAGTGGGTAGTATGTACAGGGACAGGAGTGCGGAGTATATGGCGGTGGGTAGTATGTACAGGGACAGGAGTGCGGAGTGTATGGCTGTGGGTAGTATGTAAAGGGACAGGAGTACGGAGTGTATGACGGTGGGTAGTATGTACAGGGACAGGAGTACGGAGTGTATGGCGGTGGGTAGTATGTACAGGGACAGGAGTACGGAGTGTATGGCGGTGGGTAGTATGTACAGGGACAGGAGTGCGGAGTGTATGGCGGTGGGTAGTATGTACAGGGACAGGAGTGCGGAGTGTATGGCGGTGGGTAGTATGTACAGGGACAGGAGTACGAAGTGTATGACAGTGGGTAGTATGTACAGGGACAGGAGTGCGGAGTGTATGGCGGTGGGTAGTATGTACAGGGACAGGAGTACGGAGTGTATGGCGGTGGGTAGTATGTACAGGGACAGGAGTACGGAGTGTATGGAGGTGGGTAGTATGTACAGGGACAGGAGTACGGAGTGTATGGCGGTGGGTACTATGTGTAAGATTAAAATAAAAATTAGTGAAGCGCTTGTATCACATGAATACAATCATGTATCTCCATATAGTGTAATTTTAAATCAAAGTGACCACTATATATAAAATGTGTGTTGACTCCCTCTAGTGGAAAGAAAAATTAATGTCAACCAAAATAACTAAATAACACACATTATGAAACTTAATATATAGTGCATATATCAAATATACAGAACAAAATATATATACGTGAAAAACAGAATAATTGGCCACATACAATAGTATCTAAATCATATATAAATAATATATGCCATAAGTGAAAAAGACAATATCAAAAGTGAAAAAATATTCCATGCATGTGACTGTGCTTTGGCTGGAACACACACGTGATCTCCACTTCTAAGTGCAAGTACTCTCCTTCAAATGGCAGCAATGCCTGCTCACCTCCCTTCCTCGACCCACACAGGGCCTCAAAGCAGTTACCACCTCAGTGGTGTATTCCTCTGGCAGACTCCTTATTCCTCCTCCTCTCTTATGCAACTCATAAAAAGACACGAAAGCCTTCCATAGTGTAGTAAATTTAATAGGCAAAGTTTAAAATTACAAAGTTTTCCACTCACAATCACTTGTTGCTGTGTCTGAGAATCCGATCCAGTCCTGGGCTGAGTCTACTTTCTTGGAGCAAGAGATGGACTGCTGGAGCTTCTATGGTTGCAGCTAGAGATGAGCGAAGAAATGAAAAATTTGATTCGACTGATTCGGCGAATTCGTGGACAATATTCGATTCGAGTCGAATAAATTTGCTGTGAATTTAACTTAAAAAAGGGTGTTTCTAGGCTTCAGAGAGACTTAATATTAGTGCAGAACACTGTACCTTTAATTTAAATGCCCTTGGAGTCTGCTGGGGAAGAGAAATAATACTGTCAGTCAGTATGACATGCAGATGAGTGCCGTCGATCTTAGAAACACTGCACACTTCACTCATTTGGCCAGTCACGGGGCCAAAACCAGTGTTTGGAGCCACAGTGTGGCGGTGGGCAGCCAGCAGCAATGGGAGGCCATACAGCAACCTATGACAAAATGGAAACCAGCAGGAGTGTGAGGAGACCTGAAAGTGGCACATGGCAGAGTGGGAGCAATGGGAGGCGGTACAGGGACCCAGGTCACACTGTGGGCCAGCAGCAGCAGCGTGACCAGGCGGTACGGGGGCCCATGGCCGATTTGGGGCCTGGTGGCACCTATGGAAGGCCTGTAATCTGCCAGCAACCTATGACAAAATGGAAAACCGCAGGAGTGTGAGGAGACCTCAAAGTGGCACATGGCAGAGTGGGAGCAATGGGAGGCGGTACAGGGACCCAGGTCACACTGTGGGACCAGCATCAGCGTGACCAGGCGGTACGGGGGCCCATGGCCGATTTGACCTCGTTCATCCCATAGTCCTGCCGACTCACGAATAGCGTGGCCTCCTCAAAGGGCCTGAGCAAGCGCAGGTGTCACGCATGAGCTGACAATGGCTGACATCTAAGTTACACAGGGAGTACCTTTATCCGCTTTTAACATCAGGAAATCTGTGATGGCCTTTCGCTGTTCGTAAAGGCGGTCTAACATATGTAGGTTGAATTACACCTTGTTGCAACGTCACAGCATGAGGAGTCGGTACGGGGGCCCATGGCAGATTACGTGCCTGGCAGCAGCAATGGGAGGCCCGTAATCTGCCAGCACCCTATGTCAAAAAATTGAACACACCAGCAGTGTGAGGAGAAACTCAAAGTGGCACATGGCAGAGTGGAAGCAATGGGAGGGCCGTACAGGGACCCAGGTCACACTGTGGGCCCAGCAGCAGCGTGACCAGGAGGTACGGGGGCCCATGGCCGATATGGGGCCTGGCGGAACCTATGGAAGGCCTGTAATCTGCCAGCAACCTATGTCAAAATGGAAAAGCACAGGAGTGTGAGGAGACCTCAAAGTGGCACATGGCAGAGTGGAAGCAATGGGAGGCCCGTACAGGGACCCAGGTCACACTGTGGGACCAGCAGCAGCGTGACCAGGAGGTACGGGGGCCCATGGCCGATATGGGGCCTGGCGGAACCTATGGAAGGCCGCTAATCTGCCAGCAACCTATGACAAAATGGAAAACCGCAGGAGTGTAAGGAGACCTCAAAGTGGCACATGGCAGAGTGGAAGCAATGGGAGGCCGTACAGGGACCCAGGTCACACTGTGGGACCAGCAGCAGCGTGACCAGGCGGTACGGGGCCCCATGGCCGATATGGGGCCTGGCGGCACCTATGGAAGGCCTGTAATCTGCCAGCAACCTATGACAAAATGGAAAAGCACAGGAGTGTGAGGAGACCTCAAAGTGGCACATGGCAGAGTGGAAGCAATGGGAGGCCGTACAGGGACCCAGGTCACACTGTGGGCCCAGCAGCAGCGTGACCAGGAGGTACGGGGGCCCTGGCCGATATGGGGCCTGGCGGCACCTATGGAAGGCCGCTAATCTGCCAGCAACCTATGACAAAATGGAAAACCGCAGGAGTGTAAGGAGACCTCAAAGTGGCACATGGCAGAGTGGAAGCAATGGGAGGCCGTACAGGGACCCAGGTCACACTGTGGGCTCAGCAGCAGCGTGACCAGGCGGTACGGGGCCCATGGCCGATATGGGGCCTGGCGGAACCTATGGAAGGCCTGTAATCTGCCAGCAACCTATGTCAAAATGGAAAAGCACAGGAGTGTGAGGAGACCTCAAAGTGGCACATGGCAGAGTGGAAGCAATGGGAGGCCGTACAGGGACCCAGGTCACACTGTGGGACCAGCAGCAGCATGACCAGGAGGTACGGGGGCCCATGGCCGATATGGGGCCTGGCGGCACCTATGGAGGCCGCTAATCTGCCAGCAACCTATGACAAAATGGACAACCGCAGGAGTGTGAGGAGATTTCAAAGTGGCACATGGCAGAGTGGAAGCAATGGGAGGCCGTACAGGGACCCAGGTCACACTGTGGGACCAGCAGCAGCGTGACCAGGCGGTACGGGGGCCCATGGCCGATTTGGGGCCTGGCGGCACCTATGGAAGGCCTGTAATCTGCCAGCAACCTATGACAAAATGGACAACCGCAGGAGTGTGAGGAGATTTCAAAGTGGCACATGGCAGAGTGGAAGCAATGGGAGGCCGTACAGGGACCCAGGTCACACGTGGGACCAGCAGCAGCGTGACCAGGAGGTACGGGGGCCCATGGCCGATATGGGGCCTGGCGTAACCTATGGAAGGCCGCTAATCTGCCAGCAACCTATGACAAAATGGAAAAGCACAGGAGTGTGAGGAGACCTCAAAGTGGCACATGGCAGAGTGGAAGCAATGGGAGGCCGTACAGGGACCCAGGTCACACTGTGGGACCAGCAGCAGCCTGACAGGAGGTACGGGGGGTGCCCATGGCCGATATGGGGCCTGGCGGCACCAATGGAAGGCCTGTAATCTGCCAGCAACCTATGACAAAATGGAAAACCGCAGGAGTGTGAGGAGACCTCAAAGTGGCACATGGCAGAGTGGAAGCAATGGGAGGCCGTACAGGGACCCAGGTCACACTGTGGGACCAGCAGCAGCGTGACCAGGAGGTACGGGGGCCCATGGCCGATATGGGGCCTGGCGGCACCAATGGAAGGCCTGTAATCTGCCAGCAAACCTATGACAAAATGGAAAACCGCAGGAGTGTAAGGAGACCTCAAAGTGGCACATGGCAGAGTGGAAGCAATGGGAGGCCGTACAGGGACCCAGGTCACACTGTGGGACCAGCAGCAGCAGCGTGACCAGGAGGTACGGGGGCCCATGGCCGATATGGGCCTGGCGGCACCAATGGAAGGCCTGTAATCTGCCAGCAACCTATGACAAAATGGAAAACCGCAGGAGTGTAAGGAGACCTCAAAGTGGCACATGGCAGAGTGGAAGCAATGGGAGGCCGTACAGGGACCCAGGTCACGTCACTGTGGGACCAGCAGCAGCGTGACCAGGAGGTACGGGGGCCCATGGCCGATATGGGGCCTGGCGGCACCTATGGGGAGGCCGCTAATCTGCCAGCAACCTATGACAAAATGGACAACCGCAGGAGTGTGAGGAGATTTCAAAGTGGCACATGGCAGAGTGGAAGCAATGGGAGGCCGTACAGGGACCCAGGTCACACTGTGGGACCAGCAGCAGCCCCGTGACCAGGCGGTACGGGGGCCCATGGCCGATTTGGGGCCTGGCGGCACCTATGGAAGGCCTGTAGTCTGCCAGCAACCTATGACAAAATGGACAACGCGCAGGAGTGTGAGGAGATTTCAAAGTGGCACATGGCAGAGTGGAAAGCAATGGGAGGCCGTACAGGGGGTCGTCACAACAGTGTGGGGTACCCAGGTCACACTGTATGGGGGGACCCTATGGGAGGCAGCCAGCGTGACCAGGGGAGGTACGGGGGCCCATGGTTAAGCTACTCTGGGCCGATATGGGGCCTGGCATGACCAGTATTGTACCTATGGGGCCCTTGGCGGCACCCAGGCCGCTAATCTGCCAGCAACCTATGACAAAAATGGAAAACCGCAGGAGTGTGAGGAGACATCAAAGTGGCACATGGCAGAGTGGAAGCAATGGGAGGCCGTACAGGGACCCAGGTCACACTGTGGGACCAGCAGCAGGTGACCAGGAGGTACGGGGGCCCATGGCCGATATGGGGCCCTTGGGGCCTAGGCGCCCCACCAATGGAAAGGCCTGTAAGTGCCAGCAACCTATGACAAAATGGAGCAGAGTGTAAGGAGACTTCAAAGGGCACATGGCCAGAGTGGAAGCATGGAGTCCGTAACAGGACCCAGTCACACGTGTGGGACCAGCAGCAGCAGCGTGACCAGGAGGTAAGGGGCCCATGGCCGATATATGGGGCCTGGCGGCAACCAATGGAAGGCCTGTAATCTGCCAGCAACCTATGACAAAATGGAAAACCGCAGGAGTGTAAGGAGACCTCAAAGTGGCACATGGCAGAGTGGAAGCAATGGGAGGCGGTACAGGGACCCAGGTCACACTGTGGGACCAGCAGCAGCGTGACCAGGAGGTACGGGGGCCCATGGCCGATATGGGGCCTGGCGGCACCAATGGAAGGCCTGTAATCTGCCAGCAACCTATGACAAAATGGAAAACCGCAGGAGTGTGAGGAGACCTCAAAGTGGCACATGGCATGAGTGGAGCATTGGGAGGCGGTACAGGGACCCCATGTCACACTGTTGGACCAGCATCAGCGTGAACTGGAGGCGGTAACGGGGGCCCATGGCCGAGTTTGACCTCGTTCATCCCCATAGTCCTGCCGACTCACGAATAGCGTGGCCCTCCGTCTAAGGGGCCTGAAGTCACGGCGCAGGTGGTCCATGCATGAGCTGACAATGGCTGACATCTAAAGTTACACAGGGAGTACCTATATCCGCTTTTCAACATGACAGGAAAGTCCTGTGAATGGCCTTTCGCTGGATCGTAAAAGGCGGTATCTAAACATATGTAAGGGTTGAATAACTACCTTTGTAGGTCAAACGACACATCATGCATGAGGAGTCGGTAACTGGGCCAATGGCAGATTACGTGCCTGGCAGCAGCAATGGGAGGCCCTGTATCTGCCAGCACCCTATGTAAAAAATTGAACCACCAGCAATGGAGGAAACCCAAATGGACTGGCAGAGTGGAAGCAATGGGGGGCGGTACAGGGGGAC
>CATNWA010006516.1:0-35012 GCA_951230385.1 Staurois parvus | reverse complement strand
CTGCTGCTGCGGGGGTTTTAGTAGACTGCTGCAATGGCAGCGGAACGCTGAGAGCACAGCGGACCACAGTGTCTGAGGATGGACGTTGGCGCAGAGAAAGGCAGAGACCAACTGACTTACATTAGGTGGTTTTTATGGTACTTTATTTTGGCCTCCCTCTCAGCCAGGTGTGAAATAGGGCCACCATTTTTGGAACGGTAGCGCGGGATTTCCAACAATGGTGTTAGACAGCCAAAAAGTCTATCCCTCTGTTGTATGGTTATTATTTCGGCTGTCGCTACGCCCGCTACCGAGCATTGCTATGGGCCATTTGTGCCAAGGAATGTGAGGGGACTCCCTGCCTCCATCTCCACAGCATACTGCCACGGTGCGTCTGGGTCCTCTGTCTCCTCCTCCCTCCTACCAGATGCTCCTGCTCCCTCCACTCCTGGTCCGCTGAGTGGAAAAAACACCCATTTCACTCAATAATTCCTGAGCACCCAATTGTCCTCCTCTACCTCCTCCTCTTCTTCCTGTCCTGCCCCACAACAGGGTCACTGTGGCGTTGAGATCTGTGCGCCACGGTCTACCGCACCCTGACCAGCCATTGTTAACAGCATTTGTTCCAGGACGTGCAAAACAGAGGAATGACGGTCGTTCATCCCATAGTCATGACGGACTCTCGAATAGCGTGGCCTCCTCAAAGGGCCTGAGCAAGCGGCAGGTGTCACGCATGAGCTGCCAATGGCTGACATCTAAGTTACACACCAGGGGAGTAAAAATATACTTTAATCCGCGTTGTAACTTCAGAAAATCGCTGACGGCCTTTCGATGCTAGTAAAGGCGGTTCCAACTATGTAGGGTTGAATTACACCTTGTTGGCAACGTCGAGATCAGCGATTGATTTGTGGATTATCGTTCTGCGCGCTGAAGCTCAATGAGGTTGTGCTTTGCGGAGTAGGTATGGCTGTTCATAGGCTATGCAAAGATTAGGAGAACATTTTGTGCTACAGGATGATCTTGCAGTGGGATGCGTGGATTTGTTAGGAATCCGCTGGACAACCAGATCTGTCACACGTTGAGCCCATGCATGGCGCATTGGCAAAACCTTCCTTGGCTCGCAAGAGCAGGACTCACCTATCGCGCGCGCGTCTTTCGTGTTGTCGGGTCACCATTGGTTTTCGGATTTTAAGTTTGCGCCGGAGACAGCCATCTGTCGATTTCTCTGTTCATTACACTCAGAAGTTCCTCCTGTGTGACTACGTCGCACTGCATACCAGGTGCAGCACGCGTGACACCTTGCGCACTGCACATGTTGATATGCCGGTCGGGTAATGGGACTTGGACTGGGGGTGGCGGCTGGAGGGACCGAAGGAGAAGAGGTGGTAGAGGCGGACATCTTTGATGGAACCAAGGACGTGCAAACGTGGAGGCAAAGACGGCGTGACCTGTCAGTTGTGGTGCGGCTGTGCCGGCACCCCGTTCACCCAGTGGGCCGTAAATGACATGTACTGTCCCTGACCGTAGTTACAGCTCCACACGTCGGCGCTTGCGTGCACTTTGGCAGAGACCGACATGCTCAAAGACTGGCCCCCCATCTCTTCTAATGTGAATGCAGGGCTGGCACTGCCTTTTTGGCGAAGAAATTTCCCGGCTTGGCACTCTCCCGCGGCGCGGCAACAAGCCATCATTTCTCGGAAGGTGCTGAGTCCACCATTGGAAAGGGAGGGACTGCAGCACCAGCAACTTGGACAGGAGGACGTTCAGTTTTGCACGTGGGTGCGGCTGCAAACTGTTGTCTCTTGGAAAAAGGTTCCAAAAAAATGCTGACGGAATCTTTAAAAGGGTGCAGGAGAAGGAGCATCTGAAAGGCGGAAGATGCCAACGGGACAACTCCCCTCAGCAGAGGGTGGATCGCCCCAATTCTTTGGGCATTATATATTTTATATTTATATTTTGGCACAAATTTCAATTAAAAAAGTTGTTTTATTGAGCTACTGTTTTATTGTTGACCATTGCTGTTTTCTTTGCTGGGATCGCCTTTCAGCTGCCAACCATCGATTCTGTTTTATTCTGACTGGCAACAGGGCTTGCTTGTAGCATATTCGTCATTGAATGCAGAGCTGTTGGATGAGGATTTTTTGTCTACGTTAAAAAAGAGCATATTTGCCCAAAAGCATGGGGGCCTGGGGTGGCCAGTGGGTGGATCCCTCTATGATTCTGGGAATATATTTTAAACATTGTATGGCAGATTTCTTCATGTACAGCTGCATTAAAAAGAACATAGCATATATACCCAAACAAGGACCAGCGATGTACTGGTAGTTACTGGGACTTCGACGTGGTTATACCAGGATGGTGCCTGCAGCTGCAGGCATCATCCTAGTATTGTTGTTTTCCTGCTGGTGATCTGTTTTCATGTAAAAGCAAACATGGTGGTCTAATTAGGCTGCAGGATAGCTTTTACAAGCAGTGGGGGAAGATCCTCCTGGCTGCCTTCATGGCTTCTCAGGCAGTCCCTTGCCACTGGGGGAACTGAGATGCAGCCATGTTTCTGCCAGCTGACTAAAGAGCTTATTGGTGAGAAAACGGAATGGTGCAATCATTCTCTATTGTTAAGTAACGGGAACCTACGAGCTTTCATCACTTCAGTTTTGAACGACATAAACAGCGCCATTTTTAAATTGGGAAAAGCATCTGATCACAAGAATCTTGGTGAGATCAGATTGAATGTAAGGGAAAAGGAGTTATCTAGAGTCTAATAGACACAGATTTTCTCAGAACAGAATATCTGTAACTGCCTTTGCTGTCATGGGGGATACTTAACATTCCCTGTTGGATAACAACAAAGTGATAAAAAAAAAACATGGAAAAGGGACAGTGTAAAATAATACAAAAAGTCAAAATAAATAAAATAAAATTAAAGCACTCTCGCCCCCTCAAGTGCGGAAACCGTGTTCAGTTATCTAAACAACAGGTTGCACCATGATGTGAGGGTATCGCCGTAAATGTCAGATCGAGGAGCAGTAATTCTAGCATTAGACCTCCTGTGTAAATCTAAAATGGTTGCTGTCAAAGTGTTGCCTATGGATATTAAAAATGTATTGCAGGTTGTAACCATTGCATGGGGCATGTGCAATAAATGTAAAGCATGTCATGTTTGTATATCTATTTGCTGAACAATACAAAAATCTAAAAAAAAAAATTTTTAATAAACAATAAACACATTATATTGTGTTTTTGTGCATTAAAAGTAAAAAGTAAAAATTTTTTTTTTAAATGCATTTGAAAAAATCGCGCAAGATTACTATGGTGACAAAAAATTACAGCACCCACCTTTTTATTAACTGGGGTGTCTGTTTTAAAAAATTATAATGTTTGAGGGTTCAAAGTAATTTCCTAGCAAAAAATATCAGATTTTGTGATTGTGGCTAGGATCCCAAAAAGTCTCACACATGTGATATCCCTATACTCGGTTAGGCAGTAGCAGAATGTATTTTATGGTGTAATTCCATATACCCTTGACATGTGTGAACAATATATAATTTAGAAAAAGTGACAATCTTGTTGTAAAAAAATAAAGTATACCATTTGATTAACATGCCTCTCAGCAAATAGTCTGGGGGTGTCTACTTTTCAAAAAGAGTCATTTGTGGGGGATTGTGTTATCAGAAGTTTCAGAGCCTCTGAAACTGTGATAGGTAGTGAGGATGTGAAATGAGGAATTTATGCACCATTCAGACTTTCAAAGGGGTCATTGGATTTCAGGTCCTGTATGTGGCTAGGTTTCCCAAAACGTCTCACAGATGTGGTATCCCTATACTCAAGAGGGAAGTAGCAGAAATATATTTAGGGTGTATTTCTAAAATATACCCATGGCAGTGTGGAGCAATATACATATTTAAAATGACAACTTTGCGTAAAAAAAAAAATTGGCATTTTCAAAAAAAATTTGGAAAAAAAAATCTTTCATGGACCTCTACATGCCTCTCAGTTAGGATAGCTTAGGGTGTCTACAGCTCTGAAAAGGGGTCAACGTGTGCACCAAATGCACCATATTCAGTTCTAAACCGGTTCTTAATCAGTGTTCCTCAATCCTAACTTTTTTTTTTTTTTGGCCACATCCACAGTCCCCTTCCGCAATCACAAGCAAGAGCCCTCTTGATGAGTGTCCTCAGCTCCCCCTTTACATCACCCCCTCACCCTTACTCACAGTAGTCTTCTTACACTTCCTTGACATCAACCCCCCCCCAACCCAACTGTACTGTCCTCTGCCCCCGTTACTGATGTGTACTCTGCCCCTTTTTACATCAACCCCCCTATTACTGTCCCCCAGATCCTTCCCCATGTTTACTGTACTCCAGTCCCCCCCCACATTACTGTCCTCAGCCCCACATTACTGTCCTCAGCCCTCCCCCATGTTACTGTCCCTTAGCCCTCCACATTACGTTCTCAGCCTTCCACATCCCACTTTATTGTCCTTATCCCCCACACAACACCGTCCTTAGCCCCACAAATTTACTGTCCTCAGCCCCCACATTCAGTCCTCAGCTCCCTTCGCACTGAATGTCCTTAGCCCCTTTTTATTTGCCCCCCCCCCACTGTCCTACCGTACACAGACAGTGATTGAACAGACAGTGATTTATTGCAGGACTGCTTCAGCCTAGCAGCCCATTCACCTGCTTGTAGTTCGGATAGCTCCCACCCTCCATCCAGAAACTGTCCTGCCTCTCGCTGTCAGCTCTGTAAGGATGACCTCGAGATAGCTGGGGGAAGAAAATGCTCCTAAATGGCTGGGGACTGCATGGGGTCCTTTTTTTTCCCCCCCCCCCCCCCCGATGGGACAGTAACACGGTCGCATTTGGACCCCAATCCGCCATTTAGTGATGCTGATCTATACCATAGTTTGTAGACGCTATACCTTTCACACAAACAATTAATATACAGTTATTGGAATTTTTTTTTACCAAGACAAATACATTTTGGCTAAATTTATGACAGAATATGGTTTATTGAATATCTTTTATACAAAATGAGGAAAATATAATGTCTTTCCAAAGTTTTTGGTAGTGTTTTGTTTATAGTGCAAAAAAATAAAAAAACCCAGAGGTGATAAAATCCACCCAAACCGAAAGCTCTTTTTATGTGAAAAAAAGGACATAAATTTTCATTTTGGGTACAGCATCTTCATTGAGCCGCACAAATTACCAGTATAAAAAAATGTGCAGGCGGAAATAGAAAAAATGGCCTGGTAGAAGAATGGGGGGTAAAATCCCTATGAAGTGCAAGTGTTCATTAATATTATGTTTACTCCTTATACATCTTTGGTTACATGTTGCACCATTCCATCTTACTTCTGAGCATGTATATTGTAAGATTTTTACGGTAATTATTCTTAAAAAAAATATGATACATATACCTATGATAACATAATGTTATTTATAATCCAATCCTTTTACCTGAAAGACTATTGTAGGGGGTGAGGTAATTGAAACTAAAAATTACTGTATAAATATTTTAACCAAAAAGTCATTCATGTCTCTGTTTTAAATTATTGTAATTATGATTCTATCTTTCTAAGTATTTGGTACAATAAAGATCTTCAGGCTTGTCGTAGAGTACCTAATGTTCATATATTTATGATGCTGAATAAATGCCTGAATTGTATTCTCCAAAAAGAGTCTTGGCCGCTGAGTAAATAGCGAGTTGTAAAAACACATTGGACTGTTTGAATAGTAAAACTCCCTAATTGTCTCTCCGTTTGTAGTGCCTACTGATTTCATTTGTCTGCACACAACTTCATTGTAGATCAGCTCTTCAGGTTTTGGTCTCATGGTAGGTAAACGTTTAGGTGACAGTTAGATTTGACATGAAGTCCTAGTCCAGTTT
The DNA here is from genome assembly GCA_951230385.1 of Staurois parvus. Lineage (NCBI taxonomy): Eukaryota > Metazoa > Chordata > Amphibia > Anura > Ranidae > Staurois > Staurois parvus. The sequence goes on along the minus strand of CATNWA010006516.1, from coordinate 29,144 downwards.
TCCTCAAAAACCATATTTAAAAGATAAAATCATAGGAATTCCTGACAGAAGAACAATTGTGAGGTTGCAGTTTAGAGCTTTATTTCTGCATTTGCTGATGATACAAAACTATGATGAGAAGTAGAGGATCCTAGTGGACCACAAACCTATTATTAGCAAAAATGTCAGGATGCTGCTGGAAACCAAGCTGAACACTGGCATTAAAGAGGTTTTATTATTTTGAGGGAATAAATCAATACTTCTTACTTTGAATGTGCATTTCAGTTTTGGTTACCAGCTAATGGAAAGTATAGCCTAGAGCAGACGCTAGTTGGAAAAGGGCAAACTAAATAAAAATAAGGGTATGGGGACTCAGTTATGAGGAAAGAAACCTTTTTACCTTAGTGTAATTAGGCTCTTAAGAGGCAACATGATCCACTATCTACAAATTAATGATGGTTGCTGTAAAGCCAGCAACATTAAGGTTTAACTTTAGATTGTGGAGAGGGTTCTTTTACAGTCGTGCAGAATAAAATGTGGAAATTCCTTCCCCAATACTGGTTCAGTTGGAATGTACTGGCACAAATTAAAACCATATCTGCTAGATATGTATGCTCTTAGAAAGCAAACTTTCACACACATGACTGGCTGGACCTGTGTTTTCTCCAACCTTAACTACTATGTTATTATATAACCATATTAGTGTGTCATTGGATACAGGATAAGTAACCTTTGGAAGTATGTTACACGTTCAACCTATTTTTAGGGTGGAATATGTAATATGTTCCACTCCTGCAGCTCTCCCTCTCTGTCCCTTCCTGTGACAGTAGGCTGGGGGATACTCTCCCTTCACCCTACTCGTCACAATTTGAAAAGAGCTCGGACATGTGCACTGTAGTACTATTAAGCTCATGTCATTCAGAACTCTGACTGTTAACCTATCGAGGTATGGGCAGGACAGCTACACAGACAGTTTGCAGGATTGTTGAAAGAAAAATAATTGTAAATGCAAATTGTTTTTACCTGGATAAAAAATGTGCATTTATTATTTTTTAACAGGTGATTGTACCCCTTTAAGAAGGGGGAGTATTTTTGATTTCCTTATTCTTTATTTATATTGTCTTTTGACAAAAAAAACTTACACATGTATTTGCAACATTGTTCATGGAATTTCAGAAATATTTTACAATAAAAAGAGGTCGACAGTGATATGATGGTTTTTATACTGTAAATAAGGGTGAGCAACTTTAGCTGGGTCTCTGAATAACTGCTTAATCCTTTTATATGAAAATAGGAGAAGGGGTAGGGGTGCTTAAGATAGGGCAAAGTGAAAGAAAAAAATAAATAATGGTAGGAGGGTAGATGGAATGGGGTGAGTTGGACTCCTACCATGAAGGACGGGATGTTCTGGCACTTTGGGAAATTCTTCCAGAAAATGGAATGCTTATAAGCGGAGACTCCATCCAAATGGGCAAGTCCTACTTTAAGGACTGCTCCCCCACTCCCCTTAAGGATTGGCACCTTGGGGAGTGGGGGGGAGCGGTTACCCGTAATTTGACAGGTACCATCTCCCCACTTCCGGTCCGTTCACCTTAGGCGACGGAAGCGGAAGGTGGTCCTTCCTCCTCCCTGTAGTCTTTTGGGACACGAGACAGGGACCACAGAAGGACTACAGGGGAACGATTCACGGAAGTGCAGCGCTACTCGCAGGGGCGGGACTGACCATTTTGGAAACTCGGGGCCACTGCCCAAGGGCTCGGGGTCAGTAGGGGTCCCTATGAGATGCCCTGGTACCTTTTTCATAGGCTTTTTTAGTTTGGGCAAGGAAACGCGGGGCACCCATGATCCCCTATTGACCGGGAGCCCCATGAGTTGTCAGTCTGCCCTGGCTAACTCGAGCAGCAAGTGGGTACCCGGCTGTGAAGCCACAAGCTATCACAGCTGGGTGCCCACAATGAAGATGTTGGCCTTCCTGGAATACATGGACGGCTGGTGAAATGTGCTGCGGGTGACACACCACGGGACCAAGGACAGGTGAGTGGTGTTTTTAAAAGTCAGCTGCTAACAGTTTTTGTAGCTGCTGACTTTTATTTTTTGATAGGTTGAGTGGAAACTCCACTCTAATTTTATGTAGCATGTTGGGGACTCTATACCATCTAATAAGGATTTAATATTCTAGTTCATGGTATTTGTTTTGCTATTGAAAATTTGGTGCAAAAAGGAAAAAGCATTTCCATGGTGGTGAGGGTGAGAGTAAAAGTCTAGGCAGAAAAATGCCACTTTCAAAGTGATTGTACAGCTTTCTCAGCCTTTTCCCAAAAAAATCCCAAAATTAGTAGAAAGGAACAAACATGAATTATTTTTGTGTTCAGATACCTGATCATACAATTTTCATTTATCTCAGTACAGTATTTGTCAAAAAGGAGGGGAAAGGGATCTAACTTAGGGCCCTCATTGGGACTTAAATGTAATGCCGTGGTAATGTGGATGTGTTAAATTATATCAACCACCATAAAATGTGCATTTGTCAGCGATAAGTGCTATTGACATGGCCGACTGGTTCCACAAAAAGTAGAAAACAGCAGAGATTAGTTTATCAGAGGTAGTAAAGGATCTGTACTTTGTATCAGTGTAGCAAACAGGACTAATATTTTACGATTCATCTATGCTATATTGCAAATGGATGAATGAATGAAAAAGACACTATTAATAAATTTCTAGTTTCTAATTAGGTCACAAAAGAGGAATGGATGGGACAATCATTAGTTGGGAAAAAAGTGATCTAATGGCATTGTGAATAAATCTATGTGGAATTATTGGAATTCCTCTTATTAATTCAAGGACAGTAATTAAACTAAATCATGCGCTACTACCCAGAATTTCAATATCCAAAAATTAACCCAATATCAGTTGGCAAACCTTAAAGTCAATCTTGCTACATGCAATAATATAACATTGTGACAGCCACACAAAAATATTAAAATATGGATTGGACAATTGCCTTGCAGCTCTTGGTCTAGACAGTGGTTCTCAAACCTGTGGTCGCGACCCTTTGGGGGCGAACGACCTTTCACAGGGGTCCCCTAAGACTATCTAGAAAACTCATATTTCCGATGTGTAGAAAGCAGCTGCTGTGTTGAAAGCAGCTACTCTGTTAAAAGCAGCTACTGTGTTGAAAGCTGCAGTATTGGAGGTAAAACGACACTTCATGGAATTATAATTACTGGGGTAAGAATTTTATGGTTGAGGGTCACCACAACATGAGGAACTGTATTAATGGGGTCACGGCATTAGGGAAGGTTGAGAACCACTGGTCTAGAAGAAGGTATTTTTTGAAAATAACATAACATGTATATATTATTGCTCCAGCCCCTATCCTCTTCTGGAGTCGTCTTGCTGGAGCTGCTGGCTCCTTCCTCCTTCCAAGTTGCTCTAACAGGCAAGCCCACTTGTTACTGGGAGTGCTCGTGTAGGTTTTGATCTCTAAGCCTGGCACATGTGTCCTCTAACACACACAGAGGTTTATTGGACTAAAGAAATTCCATTATGCGCGCTCAAGCGGTTAGTCACGCTGTTGAAAATGTACATTGATTTGACCCCACTATACGATTGAAAATAAAGTAAATGTTCTTAAAGAACATTTTTAAAACCAAATTATAATAGTGAATGGACCGACATAATTAACTTAAAAACTGAGAAGGTTTTTAAATAATGTAAACTGTTTCTAATAAATTTGAGTAAAACTGTTAGTCAGACATTACTGGGATAACCCACTTACAATGGATATGCAGATAAAACAAGTTACAAGGTTTTGCTTTTCTATCATTGGATTTTAATATAGTCTTACAGTACTGATAACCAAATAATGTGCAAAATTAACAACAAATACACGGAATTTGCTTTTCACATGATGGGATAAATTCAAGTGATCTTCACTTCAGTTTATTAAGTGAGATTCTCAAGCATTTAGTAAATCAGCTACAATTTTAGAATAATTAGTCACTCGGAACTTACTACCCTAATAATATAGTGAAACTTCCCTCTACAAAACACCCAAGAAAAGTCACACTTTCACCCTTAATGCAAAATATTAGTACACCTTTTCTCACTAAAGCTCAAAAACCTAAAACTTGAATACAAAATGAATAAATTAAATAAATATAAATAAATAAATAATCTCAATAAATAAAAATAAATAAATGTCAAAAATAGTGTTCCAAAAAATTAAGATCAAATGTAGATAAATAATAGTACCACCAAAATATACTCAATCCAGTAATTCCAACTTTCAATTCTCCATTCCGAACCTCGTGGTCCTCAAAAAAAAAAAAACTATAATTGTGCTTACCTTCAAAATTTATTGCAGAAATGGTATATATTTTTACAAGAAAAGTATATTCTATATCAGTGCAAGATATTTAAATGTGTGCACAAAATATATATAAACAGATTCAACTGGGGGTGACACGTGAATCGTTGAAAAAAATCACTTCTGTACACTCCAACAAAACGTGACAAATAGTGTACACTCAACAGCAAACAAAAAAAAATTTAAAAATATATTATAAACAGAAAATAAATATAATATAAGTGAAAATGAATAAAAAAGTGAAGACAAATCAATACAGTAAAGTGAACACCTCGAGACCACTTCAAAATGGCAAGATTAAATGCGATTACCCTATGGAGTAATATCAAGCTTACAGGATGTTGTATGTAGTCGCAGTCACTTTTCTGGTTTTATTCACTGTATATGTGTAGTTATCTTCAAACCTCCTTATCTCATAAGGTAGATAGGAGTCCCATGAGTTATATTTCCACAGAGTTAAAGGAAATTTTATAATAGTATCTTACATTGAGGTTAATTATTATTCTGCATAATAATCTTGGGACCAGCCTCAGCAGCTTCCTTAGTTCAAAAAACCACGTTTTTCCAATTACCTAAATGTCCGCGCCGAACACTTCCAGTTTAGCGTGATACGTCCGACGTCATGTCCAGTGACGCGTTTGTCACTTCATGACTTTTTCTGAATGTATTGGGTGTTGTGCCTTCATGATACACTGCTATTAAAGAAAATACCACTTCGATTTCATCAGTAAAAAAGAGTGAAACTAAACATGTAGGACAGGTAGGGTCAATTAAGGCAAATAGTCTGTCTACATTGCAAAAGGCATTTTTTGTGCAAGGAATTTTTCCTACAGCTCTGTGATGTGGTGAAGATCTGCTGACTCGATATTTCAGTCATATGCAATAAAAAATACTGTTTTTTTTTTTTTTTTATTTGCCTTGCACAGAATTGGATATTCTTTGACAAGTAACTTTCACCACATTCATTAAGCTAGCGAGAATGTTACTTTGCAAAGAATATCAATTATGTGCAATGGCAAATAAAAAAAAAAAAAAAAAACCAGTATTTTTATTGCATATGACTGAAATGATCGAGGTCAGCAGATCTTTCACAAACATTCACTGAGCTTGTAGAAAAATTCCCTTGCCACAGTAAAAATGCCTTTGCATGTAGACAGGACTATTTGCTTAATGACCCCCTACCTGTCTAAACAGGTTTAGTTCACCTTTTTTACTGATATGAAATCGAAGGTAGTTGTATTTTTCTTTTAAGTTAGCAGCTGTTTCATGAAGGCACTACACCCAATACTATTCAGATAATAGAAAAAGTACCTGAAGTGACGAAACGGTCACTGGACTTGACGTCGGACGTATCACGCTAAAACTGGAGTGTCGGCCGCGGACATTTTGGTTATTGGAAACAACGTGGGTTTTCGAACTAAGGAAGCTGTGAGGCTGGTCTATGTGTATTATGCAGCAATAATAATTAATTCCTCAATGTAAGTTTATATTTGTAAATGTCTTTATACTCTTGAATCTATACTACATGGGTCTCCTTTCTACCTGTATGAGGAATTATGGAGGGTTTGAGATAACTACTACATATACAGTGAATGAAAACCTGAAAGTGACTGCTGAATAACTTCAGAACATCATGTTAAGCTTGATATTACTCCATGAAGGGTAATCGCATTTTATCTTGCCATTTTGCAGGGTGGTCACGGAGTGTTCACTTTACTGATTGATTTGTCTCACTTTTTTATTAATTTTCTTATATTTATATTTATTTTTCTGTTTATAATATATTTAATTTTTTTTTTGTTGCTGTTGAGGTGTACACTATTTGTCACGTTTTGTTGGAGTGTACAGAGAGTGATTTTTTCACGATTCAAGTGTTCACCCACAGTTGAATTGATTATATATTTTTGTTGCACACATTTAAATATCTTGCACTGATATAGTATATACTTATCTGTGTAAAAAATATATACATTATGCATTAATTTGAAGGTAATGCACTATTATAGTTTTTTTTTTTTTGAGGTACACAGAGTGTTCGGAATGGAGCAATGAAAAGTTGGATTACTGGATTGAGATTATTTTGGTGGACTATTAATTTATATACATTTGGATATTAATTTTGGACACGATTTTTGGGACATTTATTTATTTTTATTTATTGAGTTATTTAATTTTATCTCTAGTTATTTTTTGTATTCATTTTTTATTTCAAGTGTTTAGGTTTTGAGCTTTAGTGAAGGAAAAGGTTTTGTACTATTATTTTGCTTTAAAGGGTGTAGGGTAAAGTGTGACTTTTCTTGGGGTGGTTTGTAGAAGGATAGTTTCACTATATTAGTAGGGTTAGAAGTTGCCGGAGTGACTAATTATTCAAACATTGTAGCTGATTTACTAAATGTCTTGAGAATCTTTCACTTAATTAAAATGATGTGAAGATTCACTTGAATTATACAATCATGTGATAAAGCAAATTCACGGTGTATTTTTTAATTTGCACATTATTGGGTATATCAGTACTGTATGACTATATTAAATACAATGATGTGAAAAAGCAAATCCCTTGGTATTTGCTTGTTTTATCTGCATATCCATTGGGTATCCAGTGCTATGTATGACTACATGTTACTCAATTTATTAGAAAACAGTTGACATTATTTAAAAACCTTCTCAGTTTTTTATGTTAATTAGGTCGGTCTTACACTATTATAATTTTGTTTTAAAAATGTTCTTAAGTAACTTTACTTTATTTTCTAAACGGTTAGTGGTCCAAATCAATGTTTACATTTTCAACAGCAGTGACTAGAACGCTTGATGCGCGCAGTATGGAATTTTCTTTAGTCAATAAACCTCTGTGTGTGTTAGTGGGACACAGAGCCTGTGCTTGAGATCAAACTACACGAGCACTCCCATAACAAGTGGGCTTGCTTGTGAGAAGCTTTGGAAGGGGGAGAGGAGCCAGCAGCAGTCCAGCAAGTCGACCGCCCAGAAGAGGTATTGGGGCTGGAGCAGATAAGTATAACATGTTTTGTTATTTTCAAAAAAATTACCTTCATTCTAGACCAGTGGTTCTCAACTTCCCTAATGCGGTGACCCTTTAATTTCAGTTCCTCATGTTGGTGGTGGACCTCATCCATAAAAATTATTTTATTTACCCAGTATATTATAATTCATGAAGTGTCGTTTACCTCAATACTGTGCTTTCAACACAGTAGCTTGTTTTAACAGAGTAGCTGCTTTCAAACACAGCAGCTGCTCTTCTACACAGCGGAAATATTGTGTTTTCTGATAGTCTTAGGGGACCCCTGTGAAAGGTGTCGTTTCGACCCCCAAAAAGGGGTCGCAGACCCACAGGTTGAGAACCATACTGTCTAGACCAAGAGGCTGCAAAGGCAATTGTCCAATCCATATTTTTATTATTGTGCTTCACAATGTTAAATTATTGCAATGTTGCATGATTGACTTTAAGGTTTGCCAACTTGAAATTGGGTTATTTTTGGTTATTGAAATTCTGGGTGTAGCCATGTTTTTGTTAATTATGGTCTTAATTAATAGAGATTTTCCAATAATTCACATGATCATTCACAATGCCATTAACACTTTTTTCCCACAAATGATTGTCCATCCATTCCTCTTTGTGGACCTAATTTGAAACTAGGAATTTATTATAGTGTCTTTTTCTTTCATTCATCCATTTGCAATTTTGCATAGATGAATTCGTATATTAGTCCTGTTTTGCTTCACTGATACAAGTAGATTTATGTTTTTTCCTTTTACTACCTCTGATAAACTTATATCTGCGGTTTTTACTTTTGTGGAACCTAGATCGGTCCTTGGTCAATTGCACTTATCGCTGACAAATTGCACATTTTATGTTGGTAGTTATAAATTTAACACATCACATTAACAAGGCATTAACATTTAAGTCCAATGAGGCCCTATGTTGGATATCGCTCCTCTTTCCCTCTCCTTTTGGAGACAAATTACTGTAATGAGTAAATGAAAAATTGTATGTAGATCTGGTATCGTACACAAAAATTTTATGTTTGTTCTTCTAATAATTTGGACTGCAAGGCTGAGCAAGCTTGTCAATCACTTTGAACAGTGGCATTTTTTCTGCTAGACTGTATACTCACCCCTCACCACCATGAAAGTGCTTTTCATTTGCACACAATATTTTCAATAGAAACAAATACCATGAACTAGAATTAAATCCTTATTAGGATGGATATAGTGTCCCCTACAGATACATAAAATTAACAGTGGGTTCACTCAACCTATCAAAAAATTAAAAGTCAGCAGCGACAAAAACTGTTGCTGCTGACTTTTAAAAAAAACAGCCACTCACCTGTCCTTTGGTCCGTGGTCTGTGTCACCACGCAGGCATTTTCAACAGCCGTCATGTATTCCCGGAGGCCAACATCTTCAGTGTGGGCACCCAGCTGTGAAGCTTGTGGCTTCACAGCCGAGTTACCCACTGTGCTTGCGCGTAGTAGCCAGGGGCAGACTGACAACTCATGGGGGCTCCCGGGCATTAGGGGATCTGGGGCCCCTGTGTCCTTGCCCAAACTAAAAGCCTATGAAAAAGGTACCCGGGCATCTATAGGGCCCCCTACTGAACCCCGAGCACTTGGGCAGTGCCCCGAGTTTCCAAGGATGGTCAGTCCGCCCCCTTGCGAGTTTAGCGCTGCACTTCGGTGAATAGTACTGTAGTCTTTTGGGTCCTGTCTCGTGTCACCAAAGACTACAGGGAGGGAGGAAGGACACCTTCCGCTTCCGGTTGCCTAGGTTGATCGGAACGGAAGTGGGAGAGGTTTACCTGTCAAATTCGGGGGTAACCACTCCCCCCACTACCCACGGTGCCAATCCATAAAAGGGGGAGTGGGGGAGCAGTCCTTAATGCAGACTTGCCCTTTTGGATGGAGAGTCCGCATTTAAGCATTCCATTTTCTGGAAGAGATCCCCTAAGTGCCAGAACATCCCGTCTTCATGAGTTGGAGTCAACTTCTCCCCTCCTCTCTACCTTCTACCTAAATATATTTCATCCTTTGGCCTATCTTAAGCACCTACCCTTCTCCTTTTTCATATAAAAAGTTTAAAGCAGTTATTCAGAGGACCAGCTAAAAAGGGTTTTTTTGTTTTCAACCCTTATTCAGTTTATAAAAACCATTCATATCACTGTCGACTCTTTTTATGTATAAATATTTCTGAAAATTAATGTCATGAACAAGTTGCATATACCTGTGTAAGATTTTTTGTCAATTGAAATATAAATAAAGAATTAAAGGAAATCAAAAATATTCTCCCCTTCTTAAAGGGTACATTTTCACCTGTTAAAAAATAATAAATGCATTTTTTACAGGTAAAACAATTTGCATTTTTACAATTTTTTTTTTTTCAACAGATCCTGCAAACTGTATGTTGTAGTGTGTTGCCCATCCTCCAGATATGTACTAGTCAGTTTCCTGAATGCTTGAAGCTTAATGGACTACTTAGTGCACATGTCCGTGCTCTTTTCAAATTGTGACAGTGGGTGAAGGGGAGTATCCCCAGACTACTGTCACAGGAAGGGGACAGGAGAGGGGAGAGACTGCAGGGAGTGGGAACATATTACATATTCCTACCCTAGAAAAATAGGGTTGAACGTTTAACATTTCCAAACGTGGTACTTATCCTGTAGGGGCAACCCAATGCCACCACTAAATTGGTTATATAATAAACAGAGTAGTTAAGTTGGAAGGAAACACAGGCAGCCAGTTCATGTGTGTGTAAGTTTGCTTTCTAAGTGCATACATATCTAGCTGTATGTTTTAATTTTGCCAGTACTTCCAAATGATTACCAGTATTATGGGGAAGGAATTTCCACATTTTTTCTGCATGACTGTAAGTACCCTCTCCACAATCTAAAGTTAAACCCCTTAATGTTGCTGGGCTTTACAGACACCATCAAATTAATTTGTAAGTTAGTGATAGGTTTGCCTATTAAGAGCCTAATTCCTCTATGGTAAATAGGTTTCTTTTCCTCATAAATGAGTCCTCCATACCCTTATTTTATTTAGTTGCCCTTTCCAATCTAGCTTCTGCTCTAGGCTATACTTTCCATTTGCTGGTAACCTAAACTGAAATTGCACAATCAAGAGTTAGAGTATTGATTTATCCCTCAAATAATAAACCCTCTTTAATGTCAGTGTTTCTGCATGGTTTTCCTAGGCAGCATCCTGACATTTTTTGCTAATAGTCGGTTTGTGGTCCACTAGGATCCTCTAATTCTCATTCATAGTTTTGTATCATCAGCAAATGCAGCAAATAAAGCAAGAAATAAAAAACTGTAAACTGCAACCTCACAACTTGTTTCATTGTCAGGTATTCTATGTTTTTAAATCTTTTTAAATTTGGTTTTCGAGGAAAAATGGACTATGACTTCATTGGATTGTTCAAAATCTACGTCGTTGTCACCTGAACGTGTTACTACCGGGAGACCAAAACCTGAAGAGCTTTTCTATCAAATGAAGTTGTGTTGCAGACAAATTGAAATCTGTAGGCACTACAAACTGAGAAGGGACAATTGGGAGTTTACTATTCACAGCAGTCACAAGGTGTTTTTACAACTCGCTATTTTACATCAGCTGGCCCCAAGACTCTTTTTGGGAATGTCATTTCTGGCATTAGTCAGCACTCATAAATATATGAATTTAGGTTACTTACTGACAGCCTGAAGTCTTTTTGTTGTACCAAATACTTAGAAAAAAGGGGAGCGGGGGGGGGGGAAGGGGGGAGGGGGGGGCAACGGGGAAAAAAAAGATTAAGGGAAAAAAAGATAGTGAAGAATCATTATTTAAATAATTTTACAACAGAGACATTGATGGACTTTTGTTAAAAAATATTTAACAGTAATTTTTTGTGCAATTACCTCCTACAATAGTCTTTCTAGGTAAAAGGAGGATTTTAATCTACATTTTGTTATCATAGGTATATGTATTATATTTTTTTTATAGAATCTAAATTACAGTTAAAATCTTACAATATACTAGCTCAGAGAGTAGATGGAAATGAGTGCAACATTGTATCCAAGATGTTTAAGGAGTATACATAATATTTTTAATCCACTTGCCCTTCATAGGATTTACCCCCTTTTCTTACCAGGCCATTTTTTTCTATTCCGCCGCTGCACAATTTTATACTCGCGATAATTTGTATCATTTGCGGTTCAGGAAATGCTGTTACCCAAATGAAATTTATGTCCTTTTATTCAACATTTAAATTAGAGCTGTCATTTCGGTGGTATTTTATCACCTCTGGTTTTTTTATTTTTCTGCACTATAAACAAAACACTACCAAAAAACTTTGAAATTGAAATTATATTTCTCATTTTTGTTATAAAAGATATTCAATAAATCATTATTCTGTCAGTTAAATTTAGGCCAAAATGTATTTGTCTTGGTAAAAAAAAATTCCAAATAACTGTATATTAATTGGTTGTGTGAATGGTTTATAGCGTTACAAACTATGGTATAGATCTGCATCACTAAATGGCGGGGATTGGGGTCCAAATGCGGTCCGAGTCCGAGTTACGGTCCATACGGGACCCATGGCAGTCCTGCAATTTCGGAGCATTTTTCTTCCCCCAGCTAACTCGTGGGTCATCCTTACCAGAGCTGACAGCGGAGGCAGGGACAGTTCTGGATGGAGGGTGGGAGCTATCCGAGCTTAACAAGCATTGTGATTGGGCTGATAGGTGCAAGGGCAGTCCTAGCTAAATAAATCACTGTCTGTCATCATGTCTGGGTTAAGGTTAGGACCAGTGGGGGGGGGGCAAAATATAAAGGGGCTAGGACATTCGTGCGAGGGGAGTTGAGGACTGAATGTGGGGGGCTGAGGACAGTAATGTGTGGGCTAAGGACTGTGGTGTGTGGGGGTTAAGGGACAATATAAAGTGGGAAGGGCTGGAGAACTGTAATGTGGGGGCTAAGGACAGTAACATGGGGGGAGGGCTGAGGACAGTAATGTGGGGGCTGAGGACAGTAATTGTGGGGGGGGGATGAGGACGAGTTAACATGGGGGAAGGATTTTTGGGGCAGTAATGTGGGGGGTTGATGTAAAAAGGGGGCAGAGTACACTTCTCAAGTAAACAGAAAAAAAAAAAGGCACGAGAAAAGTACAAAAAAGGGGTGGGGGGGGGGTTGATGTCAAGGAAGTGTAAGAAGACTACTGTGAAAGGGTGGGGGGGGGGTGATGTAAAGGGGGAGCTGAGGACATCTATAAGAGGGCTCTTGCTAGTGAATGAGGTGGGACTGTGATGTGCAGTAGGGATTGAGGACACTGATGTAAGAAACAGGTTTAGATCTGTTTATTGTGCTATTTGGTGCACACGTTGACCCCTTTTTCAGCAGTAGAACCCTAAGCTATCTACTGAGAGGCATGTTGAGTTCATGAAAGTTTTTTTTTTTCCAAATTTTTTTTTGAAAATGCCAATTTTTTTTTTACGCTAAAGGTGGTCATTTAAATAGTATATTGCTCACACATGCCATGGATATGATTTAGAATTTACAACCTAAATTATATTCGGCTATTCTCTTGAGTATAGGGATACCACATCTGTGGACTTTTTGAGAAACTAGCCACATACAAGGAGCCTGAAATCCAATGACCCCTTTGAAAGTTGATGGGTGATAAATTCCTCATTTCACATCCTCACTACCATATCACAGTTCAGAGGCTCTGAAACTTCTAGGTTAACCAATCCCACAAATGACTCCTTTTGAAACGTAGACACCCAGACTATTTGCTGAGTGGCATGTTTAAGTCAATGGTATTCTTTATTTTTTTTACAAAAAGTTGACACTTAAATTATATATTGTTACACATGTCATGGGTAATTGTGGAATTACACCCATAAAATAACATTCTGCTACTGCTACGAGTATAGGGATATCACATCAGTGTTTGAGACTTTTTGGGAGCCTAGCCACATCAACAAAAATCTGTTAATATTTTTTTGCTAGGGAATTATTTGAACCCTCAAACAGTATATATTTTTAAAACAGAACACCCTAGTTAATAAATTGGGTGGGTGCTTGTAATTTGTTGGTCACAATTAGGTTTTATATAATAACACCAATTTTTCACAGGGCAATGTGGTAAAAAAAATCCAGCCCGATTCTCTGACTGATTAATGCACAAAAACACATTTTGTTTTGGCCTATTGTTTTTTACATGAATACCCCCCCCCTCCCTGCCGTACCTTTTTAAGCAAACGCTGGATAAGGCGAATCAGTGGCCCGAATGCTTAATATGTGAACATGTACCAATGACTGGTTATAACCTAGTATAAATTTTTACCATATCCATAGAAAGTAATCCACCAATTATCAACAGTCAACCAAATGTTTTTTAAGAAATTACAGATAAATTCTGTCTGATTTTTTATGATTTTATAGTCTTCCGATGTTTTATTTTTTCGGCGATACCTCAATGTCGGGGGCAAAAAACCGTGAGTGTGTAGGGGGACCTGACAGGGCTCCGCACTGTCGGGGGGGCGAGTGAACTTTACAGGGGGTACACTTTAATAAAGAGTGACGTTGGGGTGGGGAGGGTTCGAGTGGCCCTTTCATTGTATATTTCCTACACACACACAAGGGGGTTATCACAGGGAGGGGGGGGATACTTTCCGTTGTGTTTGGAAAAGGTTTATGTGTACAGATATTTGTATTTGTGTCATGTCTAAAGAGTAGGGGAAATCTAGGGGTGGTGGAGAGAAATAAGATACGGGGAGGGGGTGTTGTCCCTTATTTTCCTCGATCTCATTAAGATCTGTGTGATTATTTGACCCCCTTTACCCAATTTAAAAATGTCGCTGTTTATGTCGTTCAAGGCAACTGGAAGTGATAACATTTTTTCTTTGTGTAGGTACTCCCCGTTTATTCACCACGTTAGCCAAGATGACCTGGCAACAATTCTATTTCTCCCAAATTGTGAGCTCGTTTAGTCAGCTGGCATAATCAGTGACAGATAGACATCAGAATTATCCACTAGGGGCAAGGGACTGCCTGAGAAAGTCGGGGAAGGTCAGCCTGGGGGGTAGAATCTTAAGGGGAGCCTTTGTTTACTTATTAGTTATATGCAGTTACCATTAACGCATTTCATTTTTTATGTTTTTTTTTTAATCAAGGGGGGGGGGTTTCACCAGCTCCAGCCTACATATACTAGGATGATATCCTAAAGCTGCGGCAAAATCCTGTGTTTGTTCCCACTCTGGGAAGTCAGTGAAACTAACCAGTTCATTGGGGGGGGGGGGGGTAACCATATTTTGGGTACTAGTTTGCTGATATTCTTTTTAATTTCTAGCATGTAATATGGCAATTAAATCTGCCATGAAAATGTATTAAAATATACTTTCCGATCAAAACACACAATTCCACCCACAAAGCCACCCACCCGGGGGGCCATAAACTCAAGTGGGCAGGGTGTGGGGGCTGTGGGATGGTGAAGCCCCCATCCGTAGACAGATACAATCTCATTTCCAAACAGCTCTGCATTCTCAATGTCGTTTATGATTCCAAGCAATGGCCCTGCGTGCTGTTCAGGATTATAAGATCGATGGTGCAGCTGATAGGCATCCCTGCAAGTATGAAGAGATTTGCAGCAATTTGTCAACATTTATAATAAACAGTAGATCAATAAAAGTAATCAACTTTTTAATTGAAATTGGTATGCCAAAATTTATTATAAAATTTATTGTGCCATCAAGAATTGGCGGGCGATCCACCACTCTGCCCAACCTCAGGCCCCCTATGCTTGGACATATATGCTCTTTTTCTAACTGACGGATGAAAAATCTCCATCCAACAGCGGCTGCAACTCAGGACTTATGTTGGATATCGCTGAGATGCAATAGACCCTATTGCTGTCAGCTTATAAACAGATATGTGCTGATTTGCCTAAATGGGTTGTCTTATTCCTGACAAAATCTGAATTTAACAGCCGGATGGTTAACAAACAAAACAGTAACTTGACAACAATCTAAACAAAGCTATTTTGTTTGTTTTTGTGTTTATTTATGGTTTTTTTTCATTTTTTATTTATTTTTTTTACTTCTTTTTTTAGACTTCCTTGAGGTGTCTCTCAAAATTTGCGATAGTCAGTTCCTGTTCTACGAAACATCTTTCGAGATGCTGTTGCATATATGTGCCTAGGACTGTGCTGTTGTGCCTGTACCCGTGTATCTTTATAGTCCAAATTATGCAGGGCTCAAACTATACTTCAACGTCCTGAGCTAAGTAAGACAGAATTAAGAGTTACCTTGCCTCACAGGTTGTCCGCCCGCCCAACACCTACCCTGCCCACACCCTTAATTACGCCCCCTAAAATCAGGCACTCGTAAATTATCTCGATGAAATGGACCACTGTTTGGTAATGGTTTTATGCAGAATGAAGGAAGGGAAGGGAATGAAGGAAGAACGGAAATGGAAGGATCCGAAGGGTGGGACGGGAAGGGTTTTGGTGAAGGAAGGCAAGGAAGCAATGAGAAAGGGCGGGAGGGTGTGGAAGAACAGGGAAAGAATGGGGTTGAAGTATGGGAGAGATGCAGGGGTGGAAAGCATAAGGGAGTGGAGGCGTGAAGGAAGGGAGAGATTGGGTATGTGAATAGGAAGGTAAAGGACGGATGGTCAGACTGAGGGAGGGGGGGTGATGGAAAAAAGGAAGAGGAAAGAGTGGAGGGAAGAAGTAGAAGGAATGGAAGGAGGGGTGTGTGAAAGGGGGAAGGGAGGAGTGGAAGGGAGAAGGGAGGGGGAAGGGGGGAAAGGTTCGGGTAGGGGGAAGGGAAAGGTGAAGGGGGGGAGGGGGTGGAAGGGCGGAAGGAAGAGAGGAAGGGAAGGGGGGAAGGTAGGGAGGGGTGGGATGGGAAGGAGGGTTGGAAGGAAGGAAGAAAGGAAGTGAAGGGTGGAACGATGGGGAGGGGTGGAAGGAAAGGGAGGGGGGGGTGGGTGTAAGGAAGGAAGAGAGGAAGGGGGGTGGAAGGGGGAGGGGTGGATGGGAAGGGGGGTGGAAGGAAGGAAGGAAGAGAGGAAGGGAGGGGTGGAGAGGTTAGGAGGGGTGGATGGGAAAGAGGGTGGGAAGAGGGAGGGGGGAGGGGGGGGGAGGAAGGGATGGGGGCAGGGGGGGACTTGACATACTCGTGGGGGGGGGCAATTGGGGATAATGGAGCCCCTGTGGGGTTGGGGGGCAAAAACACACCCAAAAAAAGGGGGGTAAAAGGTACCAGGGGAGAGGTTTTAGGGGGGGTTACTGGACCCCGGGTGGCCCTCAGGAGAGGTGTGCCAGAGTGGGAATAGGGTCCACTCCTGGATGGGTGGAAGGGAGGGGTGAAAGGAAGGGAGAGTGGAAGGAAGGGAGGGGTGGGGTGGAAGGAAGAAATGGAGGGATGGGTTGAAAGAAGGAAGGGAGGGGTGTGTGGAAGGAATGAAGGAAGGAAGGAATGAAGGGATGGAAGGAAGGAAGGGGTAAAAGGAAGAGAGGGGGGGGTGGGAAGGGATGGTAAGGGAGGGTGGAAGGAAAGAAGGGAGGTCAGGACTCACATGCTCAGGGTCAGATGCATCAGAGCTGTCGGCTGCTCTGTGTACAATTTCCCACCCACACATCCTCTGAAGCTGCACAGACTGGAGTGTGGGCGGGCAGCAAGGGGAGGCAGAGCAGATCTAGCCTCTCTCCCCTCTTATCCTATTGGTGTGGAGGATTAGGGGAGGGGATGGGCACTGATGAGCACAGTGGGGGGCGCAGAAAAAAAATGGAATGTTTGGGGGCCATGCGCGGTGCAGCGGTGGGGGCAGTGACAAGCAGCGATTTCCTGTATGGCTTTCAATGAAGCAGCTGGAAGAAAAACGCTTCTCCTCCTCCTCCCTCCCGCAGCTTTCAGCTGCTTCCTTGAAAGCAGCTGAAACAGGGAGATCGGCTGTTTGTCACCGACCCCACCACTACCCCTCCTAAACACCCTTAGTACCAGCACTGCTTGTCCCCCACCTTATTTTCCACTCGCCCAATGAGAGTGGGTGAGTGGAAATTTCAAGGGCTGCACTAGTGTATGGTAGCCAAGGAAGCAGGTCCTTGAGGCAGAGCCAGGCGGGCCAGGGACAGGGAAAGACAAAAAATGCGGGTGTCATACCTAACATCTTTTTTGGGGTGGGGGCCTATTGCGCGTTGGGGTACCAGGTCCGGCATCAGTAAAATGCCTTCTCATGCAGCTGGCTTACTGCATCTGTGCTGGGGGTTTGGGCCACAGCACCTTCTGGATACAAAAGAACCGTGGATGATCTCTTCCTGGATTTCTAGGAATGATCCACTTCATCAAGTTGCTTTGTAAAGCACAAAAGCGTTATATAGAGCCAATTGAAATAATTAAATAAACAGGCCAGCGTCTGGCTTTTCGGAAAACTAAGTATGGCTTCATCTTCTGGTTGTTGAAGTCCACCCCTCCCACGTTAAGGTTATGTGAGACGTGGACACAGAGGGGCTTCTCAGCAACACCAGCTGCTGTGGAAAATTTGGTGGTCGTGTCTGCATGAATAGAAGAAGAGTAAGGACAAAAACATCCCATTTGTCCTTCCACTTCACTGTGAGTAATTCATCATTTTTCAATAAGCTTTTTCCTCTTTTCTAAGATGGGGTATTTACAAGCTGTTGGGGGAAGACCCGAAGATTAGGTTGCATGGTGCCACAAGAGCCAATTCAAAGATTGTATAAAATGTCTAAACAGTGGCACGCTTGTATAGATGAATTGTCCACATATAAGTGGTACTCCATACGGAAAAAGGGTGGTGACCCAAATCCCAAACTATCTTGCTACTGCTCGCCATGTAGTTGGGCATCCAGGGGGCTCCACATGACTATATTTTCTCTCGTAAATGTAAAGGTCTTATACATTTTGACCCCATATCTGGCACGCTTGCTGAAGAGAAATTGTTTGAATGTAAGGTGGCAAAAAAAACTAATGAGAGACTCATCAACACAGATGTTTTGCTTGGGAGTATACACATCTGCAAATTTCTGGTTAAGGTGATTTATGAGGGGCCGAATTTTGTGGAGCCAGTCAAATTCAGGGTCACCCCAAGGATGACAGAGTGTATTTTCCTTGAAATGCATAAATCACATTATATTCTCATATCTATTCCTGGCCATGGCAGCAGAAAACACGGGTATTTAATGAATCAGGTCTGTGGACCAGAAGACTATCGCAAATTATTTTTTTAGTAATGTCCATGCTGAGGTTTAGGCCCAAATAAACTTTTAATTTAGAAACTGTAAATAGGTTTCCATGCACATTGTCTGGCAAGGCTTGAATTTGGGTTGGCAGCGATAAATTATTGTGCATATAAATTGCTTTGATCCACAATTAATCCATACAGACTATTCCATGAAAAAAAGCTCCATAAAATCAAGGGTTAAAGTGGTTACATTTGCTGTTTCCACCTGAACTCCGGGTTGGGCAGTGAATGGGGAGAAGTACAGGTGCTGCAGAATTTGTGAGCTTTCCAATCAGGGACTTGCAAGCACATCCAGAAGGACACTATGGGCCTGTGTTCAAATTTTTTGGTGGCTGTGGGACAATACTTGTGCTTGCCATCCACGCACCAGCTTCTAGTACTTTATGGGACTCTCCACGTCAGCAAGTGATACTGCAGTGCTGGTATGTAAAAGACCAGGATGTACTAGGTGCTTTGCCCAGTTCACACAAAAGTTAGTAGAGTGGCACTATTAGTGGTCACTCTGCATGCCAGAGTATCATCACGCAATTGTACCTCCTCAGCAACCTGGGGAACTGGGTGCTGGGTACACCTGACCTTAGCAGGTCTACTATACTCCATCGTCTGAGTTATCCGTCAGGTGCTGCTGCTGGCTACAGGTTTATATTTCTGAGCCGATTCTGTCAGTGAGGCTTCCCCTTTGCTCTCATCTGACGTGTGTCAGAATCCTGTAGGCCTCTTCACAATGTTACCTTTCATTTGGACATTTTAGCTAAATTTGATAGGTTACAACAGGGAAAAGAGCACCTGGCTTTCAAGGACTGGCTTCAACCGTTTACAGAAACAAATTGACCTGCTAATGCTAGCTGACATCAGGCCTGATCTTGCTAACCCTGCAGTTTTGTGTGCAATTGTATAAAGTGACAGTGATCTACTGACACGGCACTTGCTGGGGGAAAAGTGGGGGGTTAAGTGTAGGGGCTAAACGCAGATAATGGCAGGTGCCAAGGCTGATCCTGTTAACGCTAGTGTCTTTTGGGGACACTATACGATTATGAAAGTTGGTTAGTTCTGATCAAAGATATTGATCGGTTCAGAAACTATACTTGCAAAAGGAGGTTTTTATTGTGTATGTGAGCATTTTACTGGCAATCAAGGGGTTAAATGTGATGACTGATGTAGTGGGTGAGTAAGCTGTTACTAGAGATGAGCGAATCGAAACTAGGCGAAGTGGAAATCGTTTCGAAATATTAGGAAAATTTCGATTCGCGACGAATCCGGAAATTAGCATACTTCGGATGCGCGAATCGAAATTTTTCCTAAAATGGCGGCGACATGTGCGGTGACGGAGCGGGGATGTCTGGGAAGGCGCGCAGACAAGGCGCGCTGACCCATAATGCATTCATTCATGACATGTGATCGCATTAGCCAATCAGCAGCCAGCCAGCCAGCACTGTGTAATGGTCGAGCTATAAATGGCGGCCATTTTAGAATTCTCCATTTGCCTCCAGTCATTCAAGAGAGGCAGAGCTGTCTGTATTGAGGGAGAGAGTTAGGGACACAGAAACGTTACTTAGGGCCAAAGAAACGTTACTTAGGGCCAGAGAAACGTTACTTAGGGACACAGAAACGTTACTTAGGGCCAGAGAAACGTTACTTAGGGCCACAGAAACGTTACTTAGGGCCACAGAATCGTTACTTAGGGACACAGACACAGAAACGTTACTTAGGGCCACAGAAACGTTACTTAGGGCCACAGAATCGTTACTTAGGGCCACAGAATCGTTACTTAGGGCCACAGAAAAAACGTTACTTAGGGCCACAGAAACTTTACTTAGGGCCACAGAAACGTTACTTAGGGCCACAGAAAACGTTACTTAGGGCCACACAGAATCGTTACTTAGGGCCACAGAATCGTTACTTAGGGCCAGAAGAAACGTTACTTAGGGCCACAGAGAAACGTTACTTAGGGCCACAGAATCGTTACTTAGGGCCACAGAAACGTTACTTAGGGCCACAGAAAGAGAACGTTACTTAGGGCCACAGAAACTTTACTTAGGGCCACAGAATCGTTACTTAGGGCCACAGAAACGTTACTTAGGGCCACAGAATTGTTACTGAGGGACACAGAATTGTTACTCAGGGACAGACACAGAATTGTTACTCAGGGACAGACACAGAATTGTTACTCAGGGACAGACACAGAATTGTTACTGAGGGACACACAGAATTGTTACTGAGGGACACAGAATTGTTACTGAGGGACACAGAATTGTTACTGAGGGACACAGAATTGTTACTCAGGGACAGACACAGAATTGTTACTGAGGGACACACAGAATTGTTACTGAGGGACACAGAATTGTTACTCAGGGACAGACACAGAATTGTTACTGAGGGACACAGAATTGTTACTGAGGGACACAGAATTGTTACTGAGGGACACAGAATGTTACTCAGGGACAGACACAGAATTGTTACTGAGGGACAGACACAGAATTGTTACTGAGGGA
Organism: Staurois parvus; assembly: GCA_951230385.1. Taxonomy (NCBI): domain Eukaryota; kingdom Metazoa; phylum Chordata; class Amphibia; order Anura; family Ranidae; genus Staurois; species Staurois parvus. Next base: position 8,052 of record CATNWA010006516.1, on the reverse strand, counting down.
CACAGAAATTGTTACTGAGGGACACAGAATTGTTACTGAGGGACACAGAATTGTTACTCAGGGAATTGTTACTCAGGGACAGACACAGAATTGTTACTCAGGGACAGACACAGAATTGTTACTCAGGGACAGACACAGAATTGTTACTGAGGGACACAGAATTGTTACTGAGGGACACAGAATTGTTACTGAGGGACACAGAATTGTTACTCAGGGACACAGAATTGTTACTCAGGGACACAGAATTGTTACTCAGGGACAGACACAGAATTGTTACTCAGAATTGTTACAGGGACACAGAATTGTTACTGAGGGACACAGAATTGTTACTGAGGGACACAGAATTGTTACTCAGGGACACAGAATTGTTACTCAGGGACAGACACAGAATTGTTACTGAGGGACAGACACAGAATTGTTACTGAGGGACACAGAATTGTTACTGAGGGACACAGAATTGTTACTCAGGGACACAGAATTGTTACTCAGGGACACAGAATTGTTACTCAGGGACAGACACAGAATTGTTACTCAGGGACAGACACAGAATTGTTACTGAGGGACACAGAATTGTTACTGAGGGACACAGAATTGTTACTCAGGGACACAGAATTGTTACTCAGGGACACAGAATTGTTACTCAGGGACAGACACAGAATTGTTTACTCAGAATGAGGGACACACAATTGTTACTGAGGGACACACAGAATTGTTACTGAGGGACACAGAATTGTTACTCAGGGACACAGAATTGTTACTGAGGGACACAGAATTGTTACTCAGGGACACAGAATTGTTACTCGGGACAGACACAGAATTGTTACTCAGGGACACAGAATTGTTACTGAGGGACACAGAATTGTTACTGAGGGACACAGAATTGTTACTCAGGGACACAGAATTGTTACTCAGGGACACAGAATTGTTACTCAGGGACAGACACAGAATTGTTACTGAGGGACACAGAATTGTTACTGAGGGACACAGAATTGTTACTGAGGGACACAGAATTGTTACTCAGGGACACAGAATTGTTACTCAGGGACAGACACAGAATTGTTACTGAGGGACACAGAATTGTTACTGAGGGACACAGAATTGTTACTCAGGGACAGGACACAGAATTGTTACTGAGGGACACAGAATTGTTACTGAGGGACACAGAATTGTTACTGAGGGACACAGAATTGTTACTCTGGGACAGACACAGAATTGTTACTCAGGGACAGACACAGAATTGTTACTGAGGGACACAGAATTGTTACTCAGGGACACAGAATTGTTACTGAGGGACACAGAATTGTTACTCAGGGACACAGAATTGTTACTCAGGGACACACAGAATTGTTACTCAGGGACAGACACAGAATTGTTACTGAGGGACAGACAGAATTGTTACTGAGGGACACAGAATTGTTACTCAGGGACACAGAATTGTTACTCAGGGACAGACACAGAATTGTTACTGAGGGACACAGAATTGTTACTGAGGGACACAGAATTGTTACTTACTGAGGGACACAGAATTGTTACTGAGGGACAGACAGAGATTGTTACTCAGGGACACAGAATTGTTACTCAGGGACACAGAATTGTTACTCAGGGGACAGACACAGAATTGTTACTGAGGGACACAGAATTGTTACTGAGGGACACACAGAATTGTTACTGAGGGACACAGAATTGTTACTCAGGGACACACAGAATTGTTACTCAGGGACACAGAATTGTTACTGGGAGGGACACAGAATTGTTACTGAGGGACACAGAATTGTTACTCAGGGACACAGAATTGTTACTCAGGGACACAGAATTGTTACTCAGGGACAGACACAGAATTGTTACTCAGGGACACAGAATTGTTACTGAGGGACACAGAATTGTTACTGAGGGACACAGAATTGTTACTCAGGGACAGACACAGAATTGTTACTGAGGGACACAGAATTGTTACTGAGGGACACAGAATTGTTACTGGGGGGACACAGAATTGTTACTCAGGGACAGACACAGAATTGTTACTCAGGGACACAGAATTGTTACTGAGGGACACAGAATTGTTACTGAGGGACACAGAATTGTTACTCAGGGACACAGAATTGTTACTCAGGGACAGACACAGAATTGTTACTCAGGGACACAGAATTGTTACTCAGGGACACATAATCGTTGAATTAAAGAGTATGTCAGACAACATGCAGAGGAGTGGCAGAGGGGCAATGTTTTAGGAGCGAGCAGACGTGGCAGCAGAGGAAGGGGGTCGAGGCAGCACTAGTCGCAGCCAGCCAGAGGCCAGTGCTCCCGGTGTCATCATCCAGCGGTCGTGTCTCCACCGACAACCCTGCCGTCATCGATTGGTTGGCTCGGTCGTCTTCCTCTTCCCAGGTCACCTCTGACACCTACAGCCAACGGTCGGTGGGTACGTCAGACACAACCGTTAGTTGGCATGGCCCGGGAGCAAGCCCACTGAAATCACGTGTCCTCTACCTGCCCCTGTCCTTTGGTGTTCCCTCACCAAGCGAAGTATCGCATGCTGTGGGCTCAGCCCCACTGTACAGTGAGGAAGAGCTAACAGAGGGCGGTCAGGAACGGGGGGAGACATCCGCCTCTTCAGCAGCCAGGCGAAGAAGAGAGTACTGGCGAGGAGAGTGGCTCGGTAGTAGCCGGTCTAGAGACAGGTCTGTCTCCTGACCCACACGCAGCCGAGGGGGCTAGTAGTGAGGCGGGAGACCCTAATTGATGATGATGAGGCTGATCGCACTTGGCAGCCTCGTCGTCATCAGGCTATTGCTTCCGCATCATCATCAGGAGAAGAGGGTGGCCAGCTTGGCAGCGAGCAAAACAGTCGGTGGGTTGCCCAGGAGGCAGCAGGGTCGCAGCAGTGTGTCAGTGGAGGCAAACGGCCACGGAGTAGAGCACACCAGCTCCACTGCAGCCTACCACCACGGCCAGTAGTGGTGCCGGTGTGCACGGAGGAAGTAGCAGTCAGCCAGTGAGGAGAGTATCGGGGGCAAAGTTTCCTACTCGGCGGTGTGGCAATTTTTCGTCAAGCCGCCCGAGGAAGTAAACGTAGCCGTATGTCGACTATGTGGCCAGAAAGTCAAGCGTGGCCAGGGGGCCCATGTTGGGACTACAGCGTTGCGTCAGCATATGCAGCGTCGCCATTTGGTGGCCTGGGAAAACCGTGATAAAGATTACGGCGGTTCTGCCTGCCCCAGCCCCCGCTCCATCACACCCGCTCCGTTACTTGCTCCGTCACCCGACGTCAATCGCCCTCTATCAGCCAGTCAAGGCTCCAACACCTCTGCTGAGGGGAGTTGTGTCGCTCGTTGGCATCTTCCGCTCGTTCAGATGCTCCTTCTCCTGCTACTCCTCTTCACGGATTCCGTCAGCAGTCTTTCTTGGAATCCGTTTCCAAGAGACAACAGTTTGCGAGCACGCACCCGACGGTGCAAAAGCTGAACGTCCTCCTGTCCAAGTTGCTGGTGCTGCAGTCCCTCCCTTTCCAAGTGGTGGACTCAGCACCTTTCCGAGAAATGATGGCTTGTGCCGCGCCGCGGTGGAGAGTGCCAAGCCGTCATTTCTTCGCCAAAAAGGCAGTGCCAGCCCTGCATTCACATGTAGAAGAGATGGTGGGCCAGTCTTTGAGCATGTCGGTCTCTGCCAAAGTGCACGGCAGCGCCGACGTGTGGAGCTGTAACTACGGTCAGGGACAGTACATGTCATTTACGGCCCACTGGGTGAACGTGGTGCCGGCACAGCCGCACCAGCAACTTGGACAGGTCACGCCGCTTTTGCCTCCACGTTTGCACGTCCTTGGTCCAGCAAAAAGATGTCCGCCTCTACCACCTCTTCTTCCGCCGTGTCCTCAGCCGCCACCCCCGTGCCAAGTCCCATTACCCGACCGGCATATCACATGTGCAGGGCGCAACGGTGTCACGCTGTGCTGCACCTGGTATGCCTTGGCGAACGTAGTCACACAGGGGAGGAACTTCTGAGTGTAATGAACAGAGAAATCGACAGATGGCTGTCTCCGCGCAAACTGAAAATCGGAACCATGTTGACCGACAACGGAAAGAAACATGGTGTCTGCTCTGCGTCAAGGAAGGTTGTGCCATGCGCCATGCATGGCTCACGTGTTCAATCTGGTTGTCAAGCGGTTCCTAAAATCCACCATCCCACTGCAAGACATCCTTAAAATGTCACGTAAACTTTGCATGCATTTCAGCCATTCCTACACCGCAAAGCACACCCTCCTTGAGCTGCAGCGGCAGAACGGAATTCCACAGCATCGCCTGATCTGCGACGTTCTGCAACTTGCAACAAGGTGGAATTCAACCCTACACATGTTAGACCGCCTTTACGAACAGCGAAAGGCCATCACCGATTTCCTGATGTTACAAGCGGATAAAGGTACTCCCCTGTGTAACTTAGATGTCAGCCATTGGCAGCTCATGCGTGACACCTGCCGCTTGCTCAGGCCCTTTGAGGAGGCCACGCTATATTCGTGAGTCGGCAGGACTATGGGATGAACGACGTCATTCCTCTGTTGCACGTCCTGGAACAAATGCTGTTAACAATGGCTGTCAGGGTGCGGTAGACGTGGCGCACAGATCTCAACGCCACATGACCCCTGTGGGGGCAGGACAGGAAGAAGAGGAGGAGGTAGAGGAGGACATTTGTGCTCAGGAATTATTGAGTGAAATGGGTGGTTTTTCCACTCAGCGGACAGGAGTGGAGGAGCAGGAGCATCTGGTAGAGGAGGAGGAGGAGGAGACAGAGGACCCAGACGCACCGTGGCAGTATGCTGTGGAGATGGAGGCAGGGAGTCCCTCGCATTCCTTGGCACAAATGGCCCATAGCATGCTCGGTTGCTTGCGTAGCGACAGCCGAATAATAATAACCATCAGACAGAGGGATGACTTTTGGCTGTCCACCTTGTTGGACCCTCGCTACCGTTCAAAAATGGTGGCCTTTTTCACACCTGCTGAGAGGGGGGGCCAAAATAACGTACTATAAAAACCACCTATGTAGTCAGTTGGTCTCTGCCTTTCTGCGCCAACGTCCATCCTCAGACACTGTGGGCCCTGTGCGCTCGCGTTCCGCTGCCATGGCAGCAGGGGAGGGGTGGGGTGGTAGGAGCAGTGGCAGCTCCACCAGCAGCGGCTGCCTCAGTCTGCAGTCGATGATGAGTAGCTTTCTTCACCAGCGCAGTGAGGAAACTACTAACCAGCCGCAGCAGCAGCAGCATCAGGTGGACCTGGAGCAGGACCTCAAACAACAGGCTTGGGCCTACTTGGACAGCACCCTGCCAACCGAGGTAGACAATCCCCTTGACTACTGGGCAACGAAACTTGACCTTTGGCCCCAACTAGCTGAATTTGCCCTTGAAAGGCTGTCATGCCGGCCGCCAGTAGCGTGGCATCGGAGCGCGTGTTTAGTGCGGCAGGAGGTATTGTAACTCCGCGGAGGACACGACTGTCCACCCAAAGTGTGGAGAGACTCACGTTTGTGAAAATGAATCAGGCGTGGATTAGTCTGGATTTCAAACCACCAGTTCCTGACACAACTGACTAAATCCGCCATGAATCATGCCCCAAACATGTGCCACTTTCAGGTCTCCTCACACTGCTGGTGGTTGTTCCATTTTTTGTCATAGGGTGTGCTGGCAGATTACGGGCCTCCATTGCTGCTGCCAGGCCCTAATCTGCCATGGGCCCCTATACCGCTCTCCTTATGCTGCTGCCAGGTCCAGAGTCTCTCATGGGTCCCTGTACGGCCTCCCATTGCTGCTGTCTCCATCGCCACTGCTCTGCCATGTGCCACTTTCAGGTCTCCTCACACTGCTGGTGTGTTCCATTTTGTCATAGGGTGCTGGCAGATTACGGGCCTCCCATTGCTGCTGCCAGGCCCCTAATCTGCCGTGGGCCCCTGTACCGCCTCCTCATGCTGCTGCCAGGTCCAGAGTGTCTCATGGGTCCCTGTACGGCCTCCCATTGCTGCTGTCTCCATCGCCACACTCTGCCATGTGCCACTTTCAGGTCTCCTCACACATGCTGGTGTGTTCCATTTTTTGACATAGGGTGCTGGCAGATTACGGGCACCTCCCATTGCTGCACTGCCAGGCCCATCGTAATCTGCCATGGGCCGCACTACGCAGATAGTTCCGCCCTCCTCATGTACCATGGCCCTGTACGGCCTAGATATACATTAGCGTCTCATGCCATGTGCCAGGTCTCCTAACACACTGCTGTGTGTTCAATTTTTGTCATAGGGTTACGGGCCTCCCATGTGCTGCTGCAGGCCTAATCTGCCATGGGCCCTGTACTGCCTCCTCATGCTGCTGCCAGGTCCAGAGTCTCTCATGGGTCCAGGCCTCCCATTGCTGACTGTCTCCATCGCCACACTCTGCCATGTGCCACTTTCAGGTCTCCTCACACTGCTGGTGTGTTCCATTTTTTGTCATAGGGTGCTGGCAGATTACGGGCCTCCCATTGCTGCTGCCAGGCCCGTAATCTGCCATGGGCCCCCAAGTACCGCCTCCTCATGCTGCTGCCAGGTCCAGGAGTCTGTCATGGGTACTGTGTTACGGCCTCCCATTGTGCTGTCTCCATGCATCACACTCTGCCATGTGCCACTTTCAGTTCTCCTCACACACTGCTGGTGTGTTCCATTTTTTCTGTCATAGGGTGCTGGCAGATTACGGGCCTCCCCCATTGCTGCTGCCAGGCCCCCTAATCTGCCATGCCCCGGCCCCTGTACCGCCTCCTCATGCTGCTGCCAGGTCCAACAGTCTCTCATGGGTCCCTGTACGGCCTCCCATTGCTGCTGTCTCCATCGCCCACACTCTGCCATGTGCCACTTTCAGGTCTCCTCACACTGCTGGTGAGTTTCCATTTTTTTTCATAGGGTGCTGGCAGATTACGGGCCTCCCATGCTGCTGCCAGGCCCCTAATCTGCCATGGGCCCCTGTACCGCCTCCTCATGCTGCTGCCAGGTCCAGAGTCTCCATGGGGTCCTGTACTGGCCTCAATTCGCTGCTGTTCCCTGTGCCACTTTGCATGTGCACTTTAGGTCCTCACACACTGCTGGTGTGTTCTTCTTTTTTTTTTTTTCTTTTTTTTTCTTTATTTTTTTTTTTATTTATTTTATTTTTCTTTTTTTTTTTTTTTTTTTTTTTTTCTTCTTTTTTTTTTTGTTTTTTTTCAGTTTTTTTTTTCAATTTTTTGTCCATAGGGTGCTGGAAGATTACGGGCCTCCCATAGGCTGCTGCCCAGGCCCCTATATCTGCCATGGGCCTATACCGCCTCCTCATGCTGCTGCCAGGTCCACGAGTGTTTCATGGGTCCCTGTACAGCTCCTCCACACTGTGCTGCTGTCTCCATCGCCACACTCTGCCATTGCCCATGGGCCACCTGCCATCCTCAGGTCTCAGGTTCCAGGTCTCATAAGGTGCTGGCATATTACGGGCTCTCCATGGCTGCTGTTCCAGGCGGCCATTTTGCTCACTGTCATAGGTTGCTCACATTACCGACTTCAATTGCTGCTGCCAGGCCCGGTAATCTGGCAGATGGGGCCCCTGTACCGCCTCCTCATGCTGCTGCCAGGTGGGTCCTAGAGTGTTCATGGGCCCTGTACCGGCCTCCTCATTAGCTGCTGTCCCATCGCCACACTCTCATGCCATGTGCCACTTTCAGGTTCCTCACACTCACATGCTGGTGTGGTTCCATTTTTTGTCATAGGGTGCTGGCAGATTACGGGCCCTCCCATTGCTGCTGCCAGGCCCTAATCTGCCTTGGGCCCCTGTACCGCCCTCCTCATGCTGCTGCGCTGGTCCAGAGTCGTGTCTCATGCGCGTCCCTGTACGGCCCTCCATCTAGCTGCTCTTCTCCTCCATCGACTCACTATGCCATGTGCCACTTTTCAGGTCTCCTCACACAATGCTGGTGTGTTCCATTTTTTGTCATAGGGTGCTGGCAGCAGTTTACGGGCCTCCCATAGCTGCTGCCAGGCCCCTAATCTGCCTTGGGCCCCTGTACCGCCTCTTTCCTC
>CATNWA010006515.1:0-11030 GCA_951230385.1 Staurois parvus | reverse complement strand
ACACAAAATTAGTTTGTTGCCAGGGTTTTTCTTGCAATAACATGTAAACTTTCCAGTCCCAGGGGGGGAAAAAAAAGAAAGTGGGGCCCCTTGAAAAATGACTTTCCAGACAAATTTTGGACCCAAAGGGTGACCCAAACCTTGACCCCTTTCAGTGTGATGATATTGGAGGGGTTTTGCTGACACCTTTTTTGGGTTTACTGGTTTCAAAGCACTGTTTGATGTGAACATCCCCTCGCAAAAAAAAGAGCTCTAAAAAGACCTACCTTCATAAAATTGTTGACTTGCTAAAGGGGAAAAAGGGTTACAAAATTTATCCCCAAAAAGCCTTGATGTTTTCATGTGCCCCGGGTTTAAGACGAGGGTTTTACAAAGGGAAAGAAAGTTTAGCCCCTGTTGACTCTCCCTAGGGGGGTTTGTCCTTTTAAAAATGACTGAAAGAGCACAGCGCAAAATGCTGCATGGGGTAAAGAAAATCCCGATTTGTCAGCAAAAGACCTACAGAAATTTTGGGCACATGCTAACTTTTTTGTTGCCCACATCTACAAAAAGGAAAACTTTTTAAACAAAAAATGGAGTAAAAGGGAGGACACCCCCGGAGGAAGCCATTGCTGTCCAAAAAGAAGATTAAAGCCGTTTGAAGTTTGCAAAAGGCCCCTGGATGTTCCCCCGCAAAACTGGCAAAATATACTGTGGACAGATAAAACCCCAAGATTGAGTTTTTTGGGGGAAGAAACAAAAAAACTATGTGTGGTTTAAAAAAAAAAAAGGCCCCAGACACAATTCAAAACCTCATCCCCACTGTGAAAACTTGGCGGAGGGGAGCATAAGGGTTTGGGGCTGCTTTGCTGCCTCAGGGCCTGGATGGGATTTTTGTCATTGAGGGGAAAAATAAATTTTCCAGGTTTATCAAGACATTTTGCAGGGAAAAAAAAATGACCATCTGTCCCCCAACTGAAGCTCCGCAGAGGAGGGTGAGCAAAGGACAATGACCCAAGCAAAAAAGTCTTTCACAAAACTGGCTGCAACAGCAAAAATTTCGCCTTCGGGAGGGGCCCCAGTCAGAGTCCTGCCCTAAACCCCCATTGAAATGCTGGGGCATGCCCTTAAGAGCGATTCACCCGACATCCCAAAATTTTGTCCCACGGGAAACATTTTTGTGAAGAGGGTGGTCCAAAAGACTAGATGGGGTTTGTGAGGTCTGATCTGCAACACAAAAAAAGTTTTTTTTGGGTTTTTGCTCCCCAAAGGAGGGTCCCTTATTAACCCAAAAGGTTCACATACTTTTTCCCCCCCGCCTGTAAATTTTTTCTTTTTTGTGTTTAAACCTGGCAACATCAAATGTTTGTGTGTATTATGTTCACAGCGTTTTTCTTCTTTGTTGTGATTAGATGACGTTAGAGCCTTTTATGCCCAATTCTGCAAAACCTCCAGTTTTCCCGGGGGGTTACATATTTTTTCTTGCAACTGTAAGTCTTGAAGCCTGTTATTGAAGGTTTGAAGTTTTTAAAAGAAGTTAACTAAAGTATTCGGTGTGCTCTTTAAACCTCCTGACCAAGAGCGGCAGGGAGGAATTACAGAGAAAGTCATTAAATCAAACAAAGAAGCGAAAATTGCAAAATTTTTCTAATCCCACACGCACTAGGCCCAAAGGGTGCTGCCCCTGCCACAAAGTGTCCGGTGGGCGGGAAAGGGGGGTAAATGCCCCGGTGGGAGGGAAGGGGGGTAAAGTGCCCGGTACGGGAAGGGGGTGAATGCCAGTAGGGGGAAGGGGGGTAAAGTGCCCTGTAGGCAGGAAGGGGGTTGAAGTGCCCAGTGGCAGGAAGGGGGTAGAAGTCCCCGTAGGCAGGAAGGGGGTGAAGTGTCGGTGGGGCAGGAAGGGGGTAGAAGTCCCCGGTTTTGGCAAAGGGGGTAGAAGTCCCAGTGGGCGGAAGGGGGTAGAAGTCCCCCTGTAGGGGGAAGGGGGAAGTGTCCGGTGGGCGGAAGGGGGTGGGAATTTCCCGGTGCGGAAGGGGTAGAAGTGTCCGGTAGGAAAGGGGCTAAAGAGTCCCTAAAAATGAAAAAAACAAGGCTTGAAATGACAGGCTGAATTCTGTAAGGCCCTGGGTTTTATGCACCCGGGCCCCGGGGCTTTAAAAACCCTTTATTCTGTCTAAATTTTTCGGATCATAAAAATTGTGACCAATGTGGATCATCTTGAGCTGTGTCAGTACCACCCCCATTATGGACTAGAGCCCCCCCATGCCCCCTTTTTTTTATACAAATGAAGAAGGGATTTAAATTGGCCTTTCTTTTTCCCCCGCCCCCCTCTAGATGATTCTGTAAAGGGCCTACAAATTTGGGGCCGGGCCCTTTTTACTATTCATTTAAAATTGGGAAATATTTTTTTGGAGGTTTTTTCTGAAATTTTTTTGCCTCCCTGAACAGAGGGAGTTTTCAGGGATCCCCTAAAGGCATTTAGAGTAGGGGATACCCAAAACAGTTTGAGGTAAAGGGTTTTCCAGGGGATGGGGGGAGGGGGAAAGGCAAGGGATCTTGAGAGAGGGAGATAAGGGAGAGGGCGGAGGGGAAAGGGTTTTGGGAGATTTGTGTATCCCAAGATGGGGGATGTAGCTGGGGTAGAGTTGGTTGGGAATAGCTTTGTGTGTTGTTTTTTGTTAGCTTTTTGAATTTAAATTCACTGGGCAATGGGAAAGACAGTGGGGGGGTATTAGCAGGGAAGGTGGAAACAGTGAGCAGTGGAAAGGGGGGTTGATCAGGGAAAAGGGTAGAATTTCATGTAGACTGTAGGGGGAAAATAGTTATGGAGAGATCGGTATATGAGAAGTAAAGGCGGGGGGTGCCCATGCGCGGCTGACGGAAACGGAAATGTCTCCCTGGGGGCTCCTCCACCCGCGGGGAAAGACGGCCTCACCGCCGCATGATCTGGCCCCCCCACCGCTCCCCCAAAGGGGGGCACCCGATGGGCAGTGAAACCCCCCCGGGCCCATCTGCCAATATGGTCAGGGGGGGCAAAAAAAAAATTAAAAGGGGCCCCGAGAATAACCCAATAAAGGGGCCCTTGCTCTTTGCCTCCCCCAAAGAGGGCCCTGCCCCCATGGGAAAGCCCCCACAAGAGCCAGCCAGCCTTATAAAACCCCTGAGTCCTGCAAAGGGGAGCCCCAAGCCCCAAAAGCTCTTAGGGGTGGTCAGAAAAGCATTTCGACCCCCAAACATGCCTTACGCCTGCCTTACCTACCCTGACATTTAGTTGCTTTGAAAATTGCTACAAAAGGGCCCTAAACAGCCCTCGGGACCGTTTTAACTAACCAGCTGTCCAGGGAAACCCGTGATTTGGGGGGCAAGCACTGGGGACCTGGGAACAGAGGGGTGGACAAATTTTGGAGGGCATCTCTCCAAAGCAAGGGGATGAGTAGCCTGCTGGGGTGCCCGGAAAACGCTATACTTCAGGCGCGCTTAGGAGGACTTTGAAAACCCGGGCCCCAGATCCCCAACGTTGCGTTTTTCCCTTGGCCCCCCGGTAATTTTTGAGGGCCCAATCTACAGTCTGCATTTTCCCAAGGGAGCTCACTCCCGCTATCCCAATAAAAACCCCTCGAGTTGGATTGGGGTTCCGGGGGACTAGCTCCAAAGCGCACTGTCGGCCCGCCGTGAAAACATAAATTGCTAAACTTCTTTTTTTCCGCACAAAGGAGAAAAACTACTACAAGCCGCCCGCAAAAACCGGAGTCCCTCCTGTTTCAAGGTCCCCTTTACAGTTTGTTTCAGGACATTTGCCCCACTACCTTTTACCAAACCCCAGAGCCATGAACCCCCGCACTTGCTAGTGCTTAACAGCATAGTATCCATTTTTAAAAGGGTTTGTTTTCCCTTTGCGGTTACGCTTTCCCCATCAAACCCCGTGCCCAAGTATGAAAGGGACTACTGACGAGCTTCAGGAGCGCTACCAAAACCCCCCAGCTAAAGACCTCCAGAAGGCGTTCGGGTCATGTCCCGCGGGAAATCCCAGCCGTACGAATTCCAAAACGCCACAAGGGGGACGCTTTTCCTTCTCCTCCCTCCCCACAAGATTAAATGGACTAAATTCCCGTTGACCCCCTTTAAACCCTTAATCCTGCCCCTTTAATTTTTGGTGGTCCGTTTACACCCACCAATCCCCCTCCCACAGGGTTTAGAAATTTGGGAACTGTCTACCTGCTGCCGTTGTTGAAAACTTTTTTCCTTAAAACGGTCTGTTGTGTTCATTTTGTTTTTTTGTTTTTTTGTTTTTTTTTTTCCTTTAACCCCTGCCCAGCCCGGATACATGCTGCTGGGGGTTGGGCACCCTTTTTTGGGCCTATTTTTTTGGTTTGATGTAGCCATTTTTTGGACTGCTGTTGCACTTTACCTCGCCCTGGGGGAAACCCTGGGGTTCCCGGGGTTTTGGGGTTTGGGTTTTGGGGTTTCCGACCTCTTTTGGGGGGGGGCCCAGGTTGACCGGGGCCCGGCGGGGGGGCTCTGCGGGCTTTTTGTTTTTGGGTCTTGATGCTTTTTTCCCTACCAGGATAAATTTAATAGCCTTTTTTTCTACATGCTGTCTTCCTTAGCCCTGGTTTCTGCCCCAATCCCCAAAAACCCCCTTTGGTGTTCCATTTTTTTTTACACCACGGGGCCCTTTTTTTAATTTTTTTCCCCGGGCCCCACCGGGTTTTTGGGTGTTTCCGGGGACCGTTTTTTTTTTTTTTTTTTTTTTCCCTTTTTTTTTTTTTTTTTCCCCCCTCTTTTTTGGGGGGTGTTTTTTTATGCCCTTCAGTGTTATCAAAAGGAAAAACCCCCCCCTCCCCCCATACCACCCTTGTTCGCATACGACTCCCACTTTTTAAAGCTTAGCCCCGACAAACCCGCATACCCCCCCCGGCGCCAAAAATTGACATAACTTTCCTCGTGATGGTACCTAAATGTCCGCTTCCCCATTGTTTGCTTACCATGGGGTTCCCTTTGAATATTCTCACCTGAATGTTAAGGGTCTTAAAGCCCCACAAAAGCGCAACAAAGCATTCCGCTCATTGGGGTTCCCCTTTAATGGGGCTTTATTGTCTGTCTTCGGGAAAAACACACTTCCTCCTCCTCTATTAAAAAATTTCTTTGGGCCCTCTTTAAACCCAACAGGTTTTACGCGGGCCTTGCTGCCACTAATTGGTAGGGGGGTTTTAGTCCCCCTCCCCTTTTCCCAAAATCCTTTTAAGTTAAAAACCCTGAGATTAAGACCCTGGGGGTTTTTATATCAAAACGGGTTTGGGGCGGGTTTGGTTTGAATTTTGGAGGTCCCATAGCCAGTTTTAAAGCTCCGAACCAGGGTCCTCTGCCTTTCCCCTTTCCCCCCTCTTTGGTTAAAATTCACAAAAGGAAAAGGCACGCTCATACTTGGGGAAAGATCAAACCCCTTATAATTTACCCCTTCTTGTTTAAATCCCCCAATCCCCTTTTCCGCGCCCCCCCCAACCCCACTTCTTAAAATTTCCAAAATGCACATTACTATTGGTTTTTTTCCCTTTGGGGGGGAATCAATCCCACAAAAAGCCGTATATTTTTTTTACCCCCACCCACATAAATTTTTTTTTTTCGGAAAAGATCATTTTTTTTTTAAACCGGGCCTGTTCTTCCTTCCCGGGCATCTTAGTTTTCTGATTTTAAAAACGATTTTTTGGTCGGCCCACTTTTGCGGTGGTCACTACCATGCTTTTTCCCCCCAAAGCCCCCCCCTGATCCCCCCTGGATCATTAACGAAAGGTGCTGGAAATGCCCCGTTTTTTTGCTCAGAGACAGCAGCTGGTTTAAAGGGAAAATTTTCTCTCCTTTAAATAAAACCCCTGATATCTCCCCCCTTTCTATTTTGGGGAAAGCACACAAACCGGTATTCCGGACTCTGTATCAAAAAAGGCCCCCTTCCTGAGCAGAGAGAGGAGGCTGAAAGCCCTCCTTGAACGCTTATGCCCAAACCCCCATGTCCCCTTCCAAATTTCCCCCCACCCCTGATAACAAAGAAGTCTCGGCATTTCCCCCCCTACCCCTGGATTTTTCCTCATGCCCAAAGCCAAGCTTTTCCCTTTCCGCGATCTGGGCCCCAAAATTTCTACAACTAAAGCCAATAAAACGGGCACTTTTCCTTGCTCTCTTCTCCGTAAAACTAGCCAAACTGTTAGACCCCATAGGTTACGGACCTAAAACTGCGAATCTCACTAGCAACCCCAAACGGATTTTTTCCCTCCTTCCACAAGCATCTCTCGGCCTTTACTCTGCCTCCACGCCCTTTGACTTTTTTCCCCTGCTAAAACCCCTTTTTGTTTCCCCTTTTCCTTTTCCCGGGAAAATTGGGCCCTGAGAATCACTTAGGAGCACGGGGAGTAAACCTTTCTCGAAATTGAAACTTTAAAAAGGGGGATAAAAAAGGTACACTCTGTTTTACCTTTATAAAATACACTCCCCCTTCTTTTTACTTTTCCCTTTTCCCAAAATTTCATTTTTTTAACCCCTTGGGCTCCCCCCCCAAATTTTGCCCATCTCCCCCTCTTTGCTATCTTCCCCCTTTACTACTGCTCTCATCCCCCCCCCAAAATGCCAATCTACCCCTCCTTCTCTTTTTCCCCTTTTTTTCCTTTCCCCAAAAAATTCCATTCACTTTTTTCCCTTGCTCCCCCTTTAAACATTTGTATATTGTGTCCTCACTGCTTCCTTCGCCCCTCTATGGCCCCCAAACAAACCCCCTTTCCTTTTTTATTCCACTCTCTCATGACCCAAACCCCCCTCCCTAGTAGTTTCTCACGCTCCTGAACCCTCCCCCCTCCATGCCACCTTTTTCACCCTTCTTCCCCCTCCTAGCCGCGGGAGACATCTCCCCGAATCCTGGGCCCCCCCACCACCTTTCCCCCTCCCGCACAAAACCCCCCCGCCTCCATTTTCCCACCGCAAAACCCCCCAACTTAGTATCGGGCCCCCCCCTCCCTAAAATCTCCCCCCCCCTTTTATTTTTGCACTCCCCTGAAACCCCCACCGATTTGGTGTTTAAAAAAAGCTTACCGCCATCCCCGGGCCTTTTTGTTTCCCGCTCCCTCAACCCCCTGGGATCACGGAAACCGGGAAACCAGCCCCCTGATCTACCCCCCCTTTCTTGCACTTCTATGGAGGGCTCACCTGGGGCCCCCTCACCAGGCTAAACGGGCGTAAAAGGGGGTGGGGTTGGTCTTTTTTCCGCAACCCCAAAAAGCACTTCCGAGTCCCCCAAACCCCCATCCCTTCCTTTCCCTTGAGGCCCAAACCCGTCCGGGCCCATTCTTCCCCCAAACCCCCCGAAGATTTCGTGATATTCCGGGGCCCCCGGTTTCCCTACCCCGTTCCTGGATGACCTTTTTCCCCCTGGCTACCCTTTTTTCCCCTCCCCGTGGGGCTACCCACCATTATTCTTGGGGGGTTTCAAAATCCCCGTTTAAACCCTTGGGCAACCCGGGAAAAAACCGTTCCCCTCACTTAACCTCCCCCTTTGCCTTTTCAAGTGCATACAATCCCCCCCCCAAATCCGACGGTAATATCCTTTATCTTGTCTTCTCCCAAACCCCTGCCCCTCCCCAAAAATTTTTTAAAACCCCCTTCCCCCCTCTCTTTACCACAACCCGATCACCCCTTTTTTTCTATTCCCCCGTCCTCCCCAAAGCCTACCCCTCCAAATGTCACACTAATACCAGCCGTAAACCCCCGCAACCTTTAAAAATGCCCCCTCCCCTCTGCAGCTGATCAACCATGCCGCATCCTCCCCTGTCCTGCCCACTTGGTATGACTGCCCACAAAAAACGCGCGGGAAACAGCCCTTGCTCATTGCGCCTTTAACCAACGAAAAATTTAGACTCGACCGCCCCCAGCCCCGGGAGATGGATAACCAAAACCTCAAAAAAGAAAAGTCGTTTTCCCTGGGGGGCTTTTTGGGGCAAAACCAAATCCCAACAAGCTTTTTACCTGCCCACAATTGCCTTCCCCACCCTACAAACCCCTCCCTCCACACTGCCAAACAAGCCTACTTTTCCCGACCCTATCAAAGGGCCCCCTCCTTCCCAAACCTCGCCCACTCTTCTCCCCTTCAACTCTTTACCCCTCTCCACCCCCCCCTCCACCAGCACCTCCTCACTGCCATTGGATTGCCAATTTACTTCAAAAACAAGATTGACACAAAACGCAAGGGGCATTGCCGCAACCCCACCCCGCCCTCTAACCCCTCCCTCCCACACAAACTACCCCCCTTAACCCCCCTTTCCCCCCCGACATAACCCACAGGGGCTTCGTCACTGCTCAAAAATCCCTTTCCAAACCCCTTCCCCCTCCTCTGCTTTCCCCCTCACAAACCCCCCTCCCACAGCCCCCCCACTGCTCGGGCCTTTCCCCCCCACCCCAAACCCCACATTCCCCATTTCTGAACCCCCCCAATCCTCCCACTTCCCCCTACCCCTCCCCCCCCCAAACTCCCCCCCCCCCCCCTCTCCCCCCCCCCCCTTTGCACAGTTTAAAACCCCCCCTCCCCAAAAATTTCTACACTCCCCCGGCTTCAGGGGATTCTGCTTATCCTGGCTCTCATCCTACCTGTCACAAAGCTCTTTCAGCGTTAACCCATAATTTTAAACCCCCTCCCCCTCCTCCCCCCCTCTGTTGGGGCCCTCAAGGGTCTGTCCCCGGGCCCCCTTTTTTTCTCCCTCTACACCCCCTCCCCTTGGGCCAAAATATAACTTCCGGCCCTTTAACTACCCCCTCTATGCCGGGCGACACACAAATCTATCTCTCAACCCCCCCCTCCCCCCTCGGTCTCTGCCCCCAAAAACACACTACTGAGGAACCTTTTCAGATTGGTTTTCGCTCCACTTCCTTAAAAAATGAATTTCTCCAAAAAAAAGGGTCCTTGTCTTCCCCCCAGCCCGAAAACCCCCCCCCCCATTGACTTCTACAAAACATCCAAAAACGCCCAAAATTTAAACCGCTCTGCAGGCCAGTTACTTGGTGGGCATTCTGGACTCCAACCTATTTCCCTTTCCCGCCCCAAGTTTCCCAAACTTTTAAAAAACTCGTTTCAGAACTCCCCTCTGCACCGCCCAAAATCCGCCGTTCCTAACCCCAAGAAACCACTAAAAAGTCATCCAAATCCCTCATAATTTTCACGGGCTGGGCTACTGAAAATCCCCCCTCACGGCCCGCCTCGACGCCCGGCTATCCCCCCTTCAGTTTGATCCTGAAAACGGCTGCCAGATCATTTCCCCTTTTCCAAACCCCTACATTTCTTTCCCCCCCTTTTGCCAATCCCCCCAATGGCTTCGGGGTTTCACAAGGATCAAATTTAAAATCCTAAAACTGACGTACAAAAACTGTCCCCCCATAATCCCCCGAACTACATCACTGACCTAATATCCAAGTAGCCAACACCACACCCGTCCTCACAAGACCTCCTTCTCTCATTTCCCCTGGTCTCCTCCCCCCATGCCCGCCTCCAGGACTTTCCAGGGTGTCACCCATCCTCTGGAACCCCTTCCCCCAAACCATAATTATCCCCTACTCTTCCCCTTTTAGGGGTACCTGAAAACCCCATCTCTTCAGGGAAGCCTACCTACCCCCTGCAAATTTCCGCCCTCCCCCACTCTTCCTCCCACTCCATCCCCCACAGCTATCTCCCCTGACCACATCCGTTCCTTCAGATTGTAAGCTCGAAAGAGCGGGCCCCCTTTGACCCCTCATGTTTTGTTTTGTATTGGTTTGTTCGTCACTTTTCTGTCCCCCTTTGTAAGTACAGCGCTGATGAACTATTGGCCCCTTTTAAAAATACGTATAAAAAAAAAATAAAAATGCTATCAATTCCCTAAACCCCCGAAAACGCCCCAGGACCGAGGGCTTTTCTGAGATTAAAAAAAGTTTGCCCCATTTCCGCCTGTTATAACTAATGCGTTTAATCCCATTTTTTCAGGCCTACCTTTAAACCAGAAAGTGCAACCACATTTCTATGAACCAACCCCGAACTCAGTGACACGCGGGTCCAATTATGACCAATCTCCTTTAACGTAGATGTTAAACTCCCAGCTAAAAATTTATTCTCGCCTCAATAATGTATTGGGCCCTAAACCACAATGATCAGGTCGGTTTTTCCAACCCGACAAGCGGGGGACAACGTCAGACGTGCATCCCTTTTAGCACACTTTCCAAAAACTCGCAATATTCCGCTTTCTTCTTGCCCTTTGGCATACGGAAAGCGTTCAACACTGTCTGTGTCCAACCTACACTATATATTTCGCCGATGGGGTTTTGGCCCGCATTTCTTAACCTGGATCTTTTCTCTCACCAGGGCCCCTTTGGCCAGGATCAAATACTTAGGGCATCGATCGTTTATTTTTCCCCTTATGGTGGGACCAGACAAAGGTTGTCCCCTTCCCCTCTGCTTTTGAAATTTGCATAAAAAGTGGGCCCCCTTTTATTAGGACTGACCGGATTCCGCAGACTTGAATAGGAGGCACACAATAAAAGTGTGTGGGGGGAACCCGTTCCCCCTGGGTTCCCCGTGCGGGAGTGCGTCTCACCCAATGGGGCCTCATTTCCACAAGTCTTCCGCATTCTCCCAAGGCGGATTTATAGCTCGAACTTGGTAGGGTGAAACGACAATCTTTTTTAAACAAGCCGTATATCAACTTTACCCCACCCCCCAGACAGATGGCACCAGGTTTCCCCCACACCCCACCCATTAAAATAACAAAATTTACAACATAACAAAGAAAACTAAAGAACTAAAAAAAATAAAAAAAAGGAAAATTTTCCCTAAACAAACATGTAGAATTTGTGAAAAAATGTCCGCTTTACAAAGGGGGTAAAAACCCGAACAGAAAGGGGAAATGGTACACAAAGGGGCAATTCGTCACAAGGCTCCCCCGTTGGTAACACCCCCCAGAAACCCCGCAGACCTTCAAAAGGTCCGCTTGGGCTGGTCGTTCGAGGTTTACTTCTCCAATCGGCTTGCCGGGACAACCCCTCGCATT
>CATNWA010006514.1:0-10360 GCA_951230385.1 Staurois parvus | reverse complement strand
TGCCCCCCTTGTTTGCTCTCTGATCTTCTGCCCTTGCCCTCCCTTGTGTTTTCTCTGTTTTGCTCTCTGTACTGGTTGTTTTCTCTCCCTTCTGCCCCCTTTGCCTTCTTTTTCCCCTTTCCTCCCTTGTGGCTCTTCCCTCCTTTTTGGTCTCTTTCTCCTTTTTTTTCTTCTCCCTTTTTCCTTTTGTCTCCTGCTGTCTTCTTCTCTCTGGCTTTTATCTCCTCCTCGGTTTCTTTTTTTCTCTTTTTGCTTTTCTTTTTCCTTCTTCCTCTCTTCTTTTTTCCCTTCCTCTTTCTGTCCTTTCCTTTTCTTTCTTTTCTTTTCTTGCCTTTTTTCTTCTTTTTCTTTTCTTGTCTCTTTCTCTTTTTCCTTCCTTTTCCTGCTTTTTCTTTCTTCTTTTTTTTTTTTGTCTTTTTTTTTTCCTTCTGCTTCTTCTTCTTTCTCCTCTCTCTTCTTTTCCTCTTTTTTTTCTTTCCTCTTTCTCCCTTCTTCTCTTCTTTGTTCTGCCCTTCTTGTCTTTTCCCTTCTTCCTTTCTTTCTTTTTTCTTTTCTTTTCTTTTCTTCTTTTCTCCCTTCCCTTCTTTGCCTTTCTCTTTTTTCTCTTCTTTCCTTCCTTTTTCTTTTCCTCTCTTCTTCTCCTTTTCCCTTCTTCCTTTTTCTTTCTTCTTCTTTCTTTCCTTCTTTTTCCTCTTTCTCTTAGTCTCTTCTCTCTTTCTTCTCTTTTTCTCTTCTCTCTTTTTCTTCCTGCTTTTCCCTTTGTTCCCCCTTTCTTCCTCCTTCCTTTTTTTCTGCTCTTCTTCTGCCTCTCTTCTTTTTTCTGACCTCTTCCCCCTTTGCTTTCCGCTCTCCTCTCTTTCTCCTGTCTCTTTTTTTCCCTCTTTCCTTCTTGCCCCTCCTTTCTCCTTTCTCCTTCTCTCTTTTCTTTTTTTCCCTTTCTTTCTTTTTTTCTGCCCCTTTCTTTCTTCTTTTTTCTCTCTTTCTCTTTCCTCTTTCTCCTCCTCTTCCCTTCTTTTCCCTTCTTCTTTCTCCTTCCTTTCTTCTTTTTTTTCTTTTTCTCTTTGCTTCTTCCCTCTCCCTTCTCCTTTCCCTCTCCTGCCCTCCTTCTCCTTTTTTTCTTTTCCCCTCTTTCCTTTCCTTCTGTCTTTCCTTTCTCCCTGTTTCTTCCTTTTTTTTTCTTTCTCCTTTTTCCCTCTGTCCTCCTCTTCTCCCTTTCTCCTTTTGCTTTCTTCTTTCTCTCTGCTCTCTTCTTTTCTTTTTTTCTTTTTTGTCTCTTTTTTTTGCTTCTTCCTCTTTTTTCTCTCTCTGCTCTTTTCTTTCTCTTTCTCCTGCTCCCTTTCTTTTTTGCTCCTTTTTCTTGCTTCTTCTCTCTTTTGCTCTTCTTTTTCTCTTTTCCTTTCCTCTTTTCTTTTTTCCTCTTTTCCTCTTTTTCTTTTTTTCCTCTCTCTCTTCTTCTTTTCCCTCTCTCTCTTCCTCTTTCTTCTCTTTTTTCTCTCTCTCTGTTCTTTTTTCTTTCTTCCTCTTTTTCTTCCCTTCTCTTTTTTTCTTTTTCTGTTTTCTTTTTCTCTCTTCTTCCTCTTCTCTCTCTTTCTTTTCTCTTTTCTCTTCTCTTCTTTCTTTCCTTCCTCTTCTCTTTTTCTCTTGCTTTTTTTTCCTGCTTTTCTTTCTCTTCTCTCCTCTCTTTCTCTTCTCTTCTTTTTCTTTTCTGTTCCTCTTTTCCCCTTTCTTCTGCTTCTTTCCTCCTCTTCTTTCTCTTCTTTTTTTCTTCTCTCTTTTCTTCTGTTCTCCTTTCCTCTTCTTCTTTCTCTTTTCCTTTTCCTCCTTTCTTTTTTTCCTTCCTGCCTTTTCCCTCTCCCTCTTCCTTCTCTCTCTCCTCTTTCTTCTTTCCCCCCTCCTTTCTTCTCTCTCCTTCCTCTCTCTTCTTCCTTTTCCCTTTCCTCTCCTCCTTCCTCTCTCTTTTGCTCTCCCTTCTTTCTCTTTCCTCTCTCTCTTCCTCTCCTCTGTCCTCTCTCTCTTCTTTTTTCCTTCTCTTTCTTTTCTCTTCTTCCTCTTCTTTTTCCTCTTCCTCTTCTCCTCTTCTTCTTCTCTTCTTTCTTTTCTCTTTTTCTTTTTCTTCCTCTCCTTTTTTTTCTTTGCCCTCTCTTCCCTCCTTCCTCTCTTTTCTTTCTTTTCTCCTCCTCTTTTCCTCTCTTCCCTCTCTCTCCTCTTCTTCCCTCCTCTTTTCTCTCTCCCTTTTTTTTTTTTCTTGCTCCTTCTCTCTTCTCTTTTTCCTTTTTTCCTCTTCCTTCTTTCTCCTCTCTTCTCTCTTCTTTTCCTTTCTTTCTGTCTCTCTGCTTCTCTTTTTTCCTCTCTCCCTCCCTTTCTTCCCTCTCCTTTCTCTTTCTCCCCTCCCTCTCTCTTCTCTTCTTTTTCTTCTGCCTTCTGCCCCTTTCTTTCTTCTTTCCTTCTCCTCTTCTCTTTCTTCTTCTTCCCTTTCTTTTTCTCTCTTCTTCTCTCTTCTTTCTCTCCCTTTCTTCTCCTCCTCTCTTTTTTTTTTTCCCTTCTTCTTTTTCTTTTTTCTCTTTCTTTCTTCTTTGTCTTTTTTTTTCTTCTCCTCTTCCCCTCTCTCTCTTCTCCCTCTTTTCTTGCTTTCCTTCCCCTCTCTTTTTCTTTCTTCTTCCTTCTTCCTCCTCTCCTCTTCCTTTTCCCCTTCCTTTCTCTTCTTTCTTTCTCCTTTTTCCTCCCCCTCTTTCTCCCCTCTCTTTTCTCTTCTCCTTTCTTCTTTTTTTCTTCTCTTCTCCTCTCTCTCTTTCTTTTTCTCCTCTTTTCTCTCTCTTCTCTCCTTTTTTTCTTCCTCTCTCTTTCTTTTCTCCTCTTTCTCTTTTCTCTTTTTTTCTTCTTTTTTTTTTCTCTTTCTTCCTGCCTCTTCCTCTTCTCTTTTTTTTTCTCTTTTCTCTTTTTCTCTCTTTTCCCTTTCTTCTCTTGCTCTCTCTTTTGCTCTTCTTCTCTCTTTCCTCTTTTCCCTCCCTTCTTCTTCTTCTCTTCTCTTTCCCTTTTTCTCTTTTTCTTTTTCTTCTTTTTTCTTCTTCTTTTTCCTTTTTTTCTCTTTTTTTCTCTTTCTTTTCTCTCTCCTTTCTTCTCCTCTTCTTCTCCCTTTTTTCTTCTTCTCTTCTCTCTTTTTCCTCCCTCTTTTCCTTTCTCCTCTTTTTTCCTTTGCCCTTCTTTTTTCCTCCTTCTTTTTTTTTGTTCCTCTTTCTTCTTTTCCTCTCCTCTCTTTCTTTTCTTCTCCTTCTCCTCCTTTCTCCTTTTTCTTTCTCTTCTCTCTTTTTTCTTTTTCTCTTTTTCTCTCTTCTTCTGCTCTTTCTTCTTCTCCTTCCCTCTCCTCTTTTTCTTCTCTCTCTCTTTCCTTTCTTTCCTTTCCTCTGCCCCTTCTTCTTCCTCCCCTTCCCTCTTCTTTTTTTTCCTTTTTCTTTTTTTTTTTTTTCTTCTCCTTCTTCCTCTTTTTTTTTCTTTTTCTCCTTTTTTCTTTCTTTCCTCCTTTCTCTTTTTTTTTCTGCTTTCTTTTTTTTTCTCTTTTCTCCTCTTCCTTCTCTTCTTTCTCTCCCTCTCCTTTCTCTTTTCTTCTCTTTTTTTCTCTCTTCTTTTTCTTTTCCTTCTCTCCCTTTTTCTTTCTTCTTCTTTTCTCTCTCTTCTCTCTCTTTCTTTTTTCTTTCTTTTTTCTCTTTTCTCCTCTTTCTTTTTTCTTCTCTCTTCCTCTTTCTCTCCCCTTTTTTTTCTCTCTCTCCTCTCTTTCTTTTTTTCTTCCCTTCTCCTTTTCTCTCTCTTCTTCCTTCCCTTCTTTTTTCTCTCCTTCTTTCCCTCTTTCCTCTTCTTCTTTTTTCCTTCTTTCTCTCTTCCTCTTTTTCTTTTTCTCTTCCTCTCCTTTTTTTGCCTTTCCCTTTTCCTCTTTCTCTTCCTCTCTCTCCTCCTCTCCTCTCTCCTCTTCTTTTTCCCCCCTCCCTTTTTCTTTTCTTTTCTTCTCTCTCTTTCTCTTCTCTTTCTTTCTTCTTTCTTCTTTTTTCTTCTTTTTTTTCCTTTCTTCCCTTCCTCTCTTTTTTTTCTTTCTCTCTTTTCTTCTCCTTTTTTCTTCCCTTTTCCCCTCTTTCTCTTTCCCCCCTTCTCTCCTTCTCCTTCTCTTTTTCCTCCCTCTTCTCTTTTTCTTTTCTGCTCTTTCCTCTTTTTTCTTCTCCCTTCTTTCCCCTCTTTTTTCCTCTTCTTTTTCCCTTCCTCTCTTCTCTTCTCTTTTTTTTCCTTCTTCTTCTCTTTTCCTTCTCTTTTCTTTCTTTCTTTTCTTTCCTCTCCCTTTTCTCCTCTCTTTTCTCCCCTCTTCCTCTCTCTCTTCTTCTTTTTTTCTCTTTTTTTTTTTTTTCCTTCTCTCTCTCCTCTTTCTTCTCTCCCCTGCTTTTTTTCTTTGTCCTTTTTCTTCTTCCTTTCTTTTTTCTTTCCCTTTTTTTTCTTTTTTCTTTTTCCCCCCTTCTTTCTCTCTCTTTCTCTTTTCTCTTCCCTTCTTTTTCCCTCTTCTTCTCTTTTCTTTTTCCTCTTCCCCTTTTCTGTCCTCTTTCTTTCTTTTCTCTTGTCCTTTTGCCTCTGCTTTTCTCCTCTTCCCTCTGTTTTTTTCTCCTCCTCTTTTTTCTTTTTCCTTTTTTTTCTCCCCCCCTTTTCTTCTTCCTCCTTTTCCTCTTCTCCCTTCTTCTTTCCTTTTCTTTTCCTCCTCCCTTTTTTTCTTCCCCCCCTTTTTCTCTTCTCCCCTCTTCCTCTTCCTCTTTCCTTTTCTTTTCTTTTTCTTCTCTGTCCCTTCTCCTTCTGCTCTTTCCTTCCTCTCTCTTTCTCTCTCTCTCTTTCTTTTTCCTCTCTCTTTCCTCTCTCTCTTTCCTTCTCCTCTTTTTTTCTCTCCTCCCCCTTCTTCCTCCTTTTCTCTCTTCCCTTTTCTTTCCTTCTCTTCTTCTTCTTCTTCCTCTCCTCTCCTCCTTCTCTCTTCTCCTCTTTTCTTCTCCTTCTTCTCCTTCTTTTTTTTTCTTCTTTCTCTTCTTCTTCTTCCCTCTCTTTTTCCCTCTCTTGCTCTCTTCCTTTTTTTCTCTCCTCTCTTCTCCCCCTCCTTTTTCTTTCTTTTTCTGCTTTTTTTTCCTTTTCTCTTCCCTCTCCTCTTTCTTTTTTTCTCCTTTTCCCTCTCTCCTCTTTTTCTCTCTCTCTCTTTTTTCTCTCTTTCTCTTTTTCCTTTTCTTTTCTTTGTCTTTTTTTCTCTTTCCTTTTTGCTCTTCCTCTTCTTTCCTTTTCCTCTTTCTTTCTCTTTTCTCCTCTTTTTCTCTTTTCTTTTCCTTTTTCCTCTTCTCTTCCTTTCTTTTCTTTTTTCCTCTTCTTTCTTCTCTCCTTTCTTCCTCCTTCCCCCTCTTTCTTTTCTCTGCCTCTTTCCCTTTCTTTTCTTTCTTCTTCCCCTTTTTTCCTTCTTCTCTTCCTTCTTTCCTCTCCTTCCTGCTTGTCCTTTCTCTTCTTTCTCTTTTCTTTTTCTTTCTCCTCTCCTCTTTTTTCTTTCTTCCTTTTTTTTCTTTTTTCCTTTTTTCTTCTTTTTTTTTTCCTCTTTTTCCTCTCTCTCCTTCTTTTTTTTCCTTCTTCTCTTCTCTTTCTCTTTTTCTCTCTTCCTTCTTTTCCTTTTCCCTTTCTTCTTTTTCCCCCTTTTCTTCTCCTTCTTTTCCTTTTTTCTCTTTTTTCCTCTCTCTCCCCCTCTTTCCCTTTTTCTCCTCTCCCTCTTCTCTTTTTTTTTTTCTTTCTCTTTTTCTCTTTTTCTTCCTCTCTCTTTTTTTTTCTCTTTCTTTTTCTTCTTTTTTCCTTCCTTCTTTTTCTTTTTCCTTTCTCCCTTTTCTCCTTTTCTTCTTTCTTCTTTCTTTTCTTTTTTTTTTCCTCTCTCTTCTCCTCCTTTCTTTTTTCTTTTTTCTTCTTTTTTTTCCTCTCCCCCTTTCTTCCTTTTTCTTCCTCTTCTCTTCCTTTTCTTTTCTCTTTTTCTCTCTTCTTCTCTTCTCTTTTTTTTCTCTTCTTCTTTCCTCCTCTTTTTTTCTTCTTTTTTCCTCTTTTTCTCCTTTCTTTCTTCCTCTTCTTTCTTTCTTCTTTCTTTCCTTTCTTCTCTTTTCTTTTCCTTTTCTTCCTCTTCTCTCTTCCTTTCTTCCTTCTTTCTTTTCCTTCCTTTTTCCTCTCTTTTCTCTCCTTTCTTCTCTTTTCTCTCTTCCTCCTTCCTTCCCTTCTTTCTTTCTTCTTCTCTTCTCTTTTTTCTTTTTTCCCCTCTCTTCCCTTCCTGTCTTTCTTTTTTTCTTTCCCTCCTCTTCTTTTTTTCTTTTTCTTCTCTTTTCCTTTTTGCTTTCCCCTTTTTTTTTTTTTTCTTCTTTTCTGCTTCTTTTTTCTTCTCTCTTCTTCTTTTCTTTCTCTTTCCCTCTCTCTTCCTCTTTCTCTTTTTTTTTTCTTCTCTTTTTCCTCTTTCTTTTTCCCCTCTCCTCCCCTTTCTGCCCCTTCTCTCCTTTTCCTTTTTCCTCCTTCTTTCTTCTTCCTTCTCCCCTTTTTTTCTCCTCTTTCTCTCCTCTTCTTCTCTCCTCTTCCTTCTCTTTTTCTTTTTCTTCTTTTCCTCTCCTCTCCTTTTTCTTCTTTTTCCCTCTGCCCTTTTCCTTCTCCTTTCTTTCTCTTCTCTCTTTCTTCTTTTTTCTTTTCTCTCTTTTTCTTCTCTCTTTTCTTTCCCTCTTTTTTTCTTCTCTTTTTTTTCCCTTTCTTCTCCTTTCTCTTGCTTCTCTTTCTCTTCCCTTCTTCTTCTCTTCTTTTCTCTCTCCTTCTTCTTTCTTTTCCCCTCTCTTTTTTCTTTCTTTCTTTTTTCTTCTTCCCTTTTTCTCTTTTCTCTTTTTCCTTTTCCCCTTCCTTTCTTTTTTTCTTCTCTTCCTTTTTTCCCTTTCTTCTTTCCTTTTTCCCCTCCTCCTTCTTCCCTTCCCTCTCTCTTCTTCTTCTCTCTCTTCTTTTTTTCTCTCTCTTTTTTCTTCTCTCCCCCCTCTTTCTCTTTTTGCCTCTGTTCTCCCTCCCTCTCCCCTTTTCCTTTCCTCCCTTCTTCTCTTTCTCTTTTTTTCTCTTCTTCTTCCCTCTCCTTTTCTCTCTCTTCCTCTTGCTCTCTCCTGCTCTCCCCTCCTCTTTTCTCTTTTTTCTTTTTTTTCTTCTTCTTTTTTCTTTTTCTTTCTTTTCTCTCCTTTTTTCCTTTTCTTCCTTTCTTCTCTTTCTCTTTTTTTTTTTCTTCTCCTCTCTTTCTTTTCCTCTTTTTTCCTTTCTCTTTTTTTCCTTCTTTTCTTCCTCCCTCTTTTCCTCCTCTCCTCTCTGTTTCCCCTTCTTTCTCTGCTTCCTTTCTTCTTTCTCTTCTCTTCTCTCCTCTCCTCCCCTCTTTCTCTTCCTTCTTCTTCTTCTCTTTTTTTTTCTTTCTTCTCTTTCTCTTTTTTTCTTTTCTCTCTTCTCCCTCTTCTCTCTTCTCTTTCCTCTTCCCTTTTTTCTTCTTTTTTTTTTTCCCTCTCTTTTTTCTCTCTCTTTCTCTTTCTTCTCTCTTGCTCTTCTCTTCCTCTTTCCTCCCCCCCCTCCTCTCTTCCTTCTCCTCTCTTCCTCCTTCTCTCTTTTCTTCTCTTCCCTCCTTTTCTCTCTTCTCTCTCTTTTTTCTTCTCTTTCCTTTCTTGTCTTCCTCCCTCTCTCCTTCCTTTCCTCTTCTCTTTTTCTCTTTCCTTTTTTCTTTCTTTTCTCTCCCTTTTCTCTCTTCCTCTCCTCTCTCCTCTGCTCTTCTCTCTCTTCTTTTTTTCCTCCTTCTCCCTTCTCTCCCTTCTCTCCTCTCTTCTTTTTTTCCCTCTCCCTCTCCCTCTTTTTTCTCTCTTCCTTTTCTCTTTCTTTTCCTTCTCTCTTTTTTCTTCTCTCTCTTTCTGCTTTTTTTTCTTCTCTCTTCCCTTCCTCCCCTCTCTTCTTCTTCCTTTTTCTCCCTTCTTTTTTTTTTTCTTTTCTCTTCTCTCTGCTCCCTTCCTTCCTCTCCTCTTTCTTTCCTCTTCTCTCCTCTCTCCTCTCTCTCCCTTTTTTTCCTGTTCTTCTCTTTTCTCTTTGTGCTCTTGCTTTCCTCTCTCTCTTTCTTTTCTCCCCTCTTCTTTCCTCTCTTCTTTCTTTTTCCCTCCTCCTTCTTCTCTCCTTCTTTCCTTCTTCTCTTCCTCTTCTTCCTTTTCTCCCCTTCTTTTCCTCTCTTTTCCTCTTTTCTCTCTTTCTCTTTCTTCTCCTTTTTCTTCTCCTCCTCTCCTCCTTTTTCTCCTCTCCTCTCCTTCTTCTCTCCTTCCCTCTTTTCTCTTCTCTTCTTTTCCCCCTCTCTTCTTCTTCTCTTTTTCCCTTTTCTCTCTCTTCTTCTTCTCTCCTTCTTCTTTTCTTTTTTCTCTTCCCTCTCCTTTCTTCTTTTTCTTCTCTTCTCCTCTCTCCTTTTTTTCTTCTCCTTTTTTCTTCTTCCTTCTCCTCCTTTCTCTTTTCTCTCTTCTTCTTCTCTCTTTCCCTTTTTCTTCTTTCTCTCTTTCTCTCTTTCTCTTCCTCCCTCCTCTTTTCCTTCTTCCTCCCTCTTTTCTCCTCTTCTCCTCCTCTCTCTTCCTGCCTTCCTCTTTTGTCTTCTCCTCTCCTTTTCCCTTCTCTCTTCTCTCTCTTTCTTTCTTTTCTTCTCTCTTTCTCTCTTTCTTTCCTTCTCCCTCTCTTTCTCTTCTTCTTTCTCTCTTCTCCTTCTCTCCTTCTGCTCTCCCTCCCTCCCTTCCTTCCTTTTCTCCCTCTTTTTCTCCTCTCTTCTCTCCTCTTCTTCTCCCTCCTCTCTCTCTTCCCTCTTTCTTCTCTCTCTCCTTGCCCCTTCTTCTCTCTTCCCCTCCTTTCTCCCTCCTCTCCTCTTTCTCTCTCCTTCTCTCCCTCTTCTCCTTCTCCTTTCCCTCTCTCTCTCCTCTTTTCTTCTCTCTCTTCTCTCCCCTCTCTTCTTCTCTTCTCTCTTTCCCCTCCCTTTCTCCTCTCTTCTCCTCTCTTCCCTTCCTCTTTCTTCTCTCTCTCCTCTCTTCTCTCTTCCTCTCTCTCTTCCCTCTCTTCTCTTCTTCTCTTTCCTTCCTTCTCTCTTTCCTCTTCTCCCCCTTCCCTTTCCTCTCTTCCTCCCCTCTTCCTCCCTTTTCTTCTCTTCTCTCCTCTTTTCTCTTCTTCTCCCTTCTCCTTTGCCTCCTCTTCTCCTCTCTTCTCTTTCTTCTCTTTCTTTCTTTCTCCTTCTTCTCTCTCCCCCTCTCTCCTCTTCTCTTTCTTCTCTTCTTCCCTTCTTCTCTCCCTTCTTTTCCTTCTCTCTTCTTCCCCTTTTCCTCTCCTTCCTTCCTTTTTTTCCTCTCTCTCCCTCTGCTCTCTTTTCCTTTTCTCTTCTCCTTCTCTTTCTTCCCCTTCTCTTCCTCTTTCTCTCTTCTCCTCTTTCTCTTTCCTTCCCTCCTCCTCTTTTCTCTTTCCTTCCTCTCCCCTCTCTCTTCCTCCTTTTCTCTTTTTCTCTTTCTCCTCCTCCTCTCTCTCCTCCCTCCCTCTCTTCTCTTTCTTTCCTTTCTCTTTTCTCCTCTCTTTTCTTTCTTCCTCTCCTCTTCTCTTTCTTTCTCTTCTTCCCCTCTCTTCCTTTCTTTTTCTCTTTTTTTCTTCTCCTCTCTCTTTCTCCTCCCCTCTTCTCTTTCCTTTCTCTCCTCCTCTCTTCTTCCCCTTCTCTCTCTCTCCTCTTTCTTTCTTCCTCTTCCCTTTTCCTTCCTCTCCTCTCCTCTCTCCCTCTCTCTTCCTCTCTCCTTTCCTCTTTTTCCTCTTTTTTCTTCTTCCTCTTCCTTTTCTCTCCTTCCTCTCTTTCTTCTCTTTCTCCTTCTTCCCTCTCTCTTTCCCCTTCCTTTCTCTTCTCTTCCCTCTCTTCTGCCTTTTTTCTCCTCCCTCCTTCCCCTTCTTCCCCTCTGTCTCTGCCTTCCCTTTCTCTTCTTCCTCCCCCTCTTCCTCTTTCTCCTCTCTCTCTCCTCCCTCTCTCCTTTTCCTCCTCCTCCCTCTCCTTCCTTTTCCTTTCTTCTCTTTTGCTCCCTTCCCCCTTCTCTCTTCTTTTCTCTTTCCTCTCCCTCTTCTCTCTCTTTCTTTTTCTTCTCTCTCCTTTTTTCTTTCCCTCCCTCCTCTCTCTCTCTTCCTTTCCTTGCCTCTCCTCCTTCTTCTTTCCCTCCTCTCTCTCCTTCTATTCCCTCTTTCTCTCTCTCTTTTTTTTCCCTTCTTCTCTCTCTTCTTCCTTCCTTTCCCTTCTCCTTCCCTCCTCCCTTTTTCCTTTTTCTCTTCTTTTCTTTTCTTCTCTCCT
>CATNWA010006513.1:0-10676 GCA_951230385.1 Staurois parvus | reverse complement strand
GAGTTTGAGAGCTCAGCCTGTAAAATGGGGGAAAGTGAACAGTATAGTTGGCATTGCTAGCAATTTCCTGGTGATGCGGGTTTGAATAAAAAAAAAAGAATCAATTTCTGTTCCCCACCAACACATCAGTGTTGGGGGGAAAATCCCCCCCTATTTTTTTTGATAGGGGGGAGAGTTCCTCGTGGGGAGAATTAATTGATAAGTGTTCCCGCTATAGCCGTGGCACTGTCGGGGGAAAAAAATAGTTTTCAGAATTAGATCAGGGTTGATTAATGTACAAAAAACCTCCCCCATAGATGGATAAAAATTTGGACAGTCCCTGCTGAATTAGCAGAATTTTGATGCATTATGAGGGCTTTAGGTTGAAAAGGGCCACACCTACAGCAAGGGTAATATTAAATTTGGTAAAAGCTGCATGGTTTGTTTTTATTATGGAGTCCTTTATTTATAGGCTTTTTTGGGTAAAGGTGAAGTCCCTTTTAAAAGCTAAAATAGCCCCCAAATTCATATGACACTTGAATAGGCCCTATGGCAAAAAGGGAAAAATGTTACTCTGCAATTTAATACAATTTGAACTGGTGATATATTTTGATCTTATTTTTTTGGTTTATGTTTCACTTTTGAGCTATGATAAAGAATGAGTGGTTTTTTTCCCGGGGTTTTTTTGTGTTTAAATGTTCAAAAATGTTAGGCTTCTGGTAGGCTTTTCCAATTTTTTTCTGGGGATGATAATTGGGCTTACGAGTTTGGGCATGTTACAAGTTTGCTGTTTAATCATTCTATTAAAAAACCAGTTACAGGTTTTGCTTCCTATTTTTTTGAATTACTTTTTTTAAACACATTTATAAAAGTTATTTTTATAGCATTAGTTTTGATTTTGCTTTTTTTTAAATTTTATTAAAAAGCCAGTTACAGAATTATATTTTTTGCATTGCTTTTTTTATAAAACACTTTTATAAAATATTCACGTTTTTGTGGTTAAAAGTCATAATAACCCTTTCAGTTCTATTTAGGTTTTATTTTTTCATGTTGTCTGTGTTTGGTGGGGGCCTTTTTTATTATACAATTAGACATGATTTTATTTTCCAATTATTATTTGCAGTCGGAGGTGTTTTGGCATGCATGAAAAGTGCTTCATTGTTCAACCATTCAAGCAATAGCCGTGTGTAATAAAGAAGAGTCGAATTCCCCGTTACTTTGTATTAAAAAAAATAAAATAAAATATTTTATAATATTAATTTATTGCTGCAGATAGAATTTTTTTTTATAATTTTTCATTTTGTAAAAATTTAAAATGATTTGCTAAAATATAAAAAAAATACAGATTTTTTAAAAATTTTGGGAAAAAGTTGATGAAATAAATTAATTCATTGATCATCCCCATACAGAGGTTTATTTGGGTGCTATTAAAAATGCAAGCTTTTTGGGATGCTCAGATGCCTTCTTTGGCTTTACATTTCTTACTAAAAGGTATCCAGAAAAGGGGGATAATGTGAATTTCCCAACTTTTGCTTAAAACCATGTAAATTCTAACTTTCTCCTTAATCCAGGCTATCATCATTTCAAATTTTGAATTGTTTACAAAATAAAAATTTTAGATATGTTTTTTTTCCAAAAATCATTTTAAAAGTTGCAGGGGGAAATGTTTTATCTCAAATTGTTTACTGCGTAAAGGTAAGTGAGAAAAAAAGATTATTGTATTGAACGAAATCACTGGAGCTAAACATATCACATGCTAAAAGGGGATTAAACGGTTGTGGGTAATTTGTGATTTTTTCTCCTTTTTCTCATGGCTGAAAAATATTTTTTTTTTTCTTTTTAATTTTTTTTTTAGTTAATATGAAATTTTCATGTAACTTTTTATTTTTCCTTCTTGCAACCGAGGTGGGGAGCTCTAAGCGAGCCCCCGCTTTTTTTAAGGTTCTTGATGGCAAGACCATTACTGATATTCCCCATATATTTATTTTTTTTATAGCCAAATTTTCCCCTAATCCCCCCACGTTTTTACATCATGACAGTAAAATTTGGACACGTGGGATTGTTCCTGATTGGTGTGATTACTTTTGGAAGTTTTCCCCAAAGGTTCATGAAAATACGGCTTTTTGTGGTGAAAAATTTGGTCCCCTAGGAATGAAGGCGGATGTTCAAAATAGAGTGGGAGTGACAAAAACCTTTCACGTTCTCCGCCATCCCAAACCCCACAAAAAAGTTACTCAAACCCCCTCCCCAGTTACTCCGCCCACTCAAGTTGTAGACTATTGGTGGAGGCAAGAACACTTCACACAATTTCCCAGAAATTGTAGCTTTTCTAGTTGAGAGTGATTTACTGGTTTGTTCTGTATATTTATAATATTGTGTGTTTTGAGTTGACCTGAATAGCAGGAGATCAGATTACATACAGCTAAATGGCTCAGAGGACAGACACCCTCCATCTCACCTAGCGGAGCCCACAGCCTACCTAAATTAGTCAGTATGGATACAAGAGGACGTGAGCTATGAAAGCTGTGCTAGGGAAAGTTAAGCAAAGGATAATTGACTAGTAACCAGAATTGCTTGTAGCTCTCCACAGACGATCTTTTCTCAAGCTATGTTAAACCTTGCAAAGAAAAATTAAAATAGGTATACAAGTTTCCTGTATTAATTAATATTGTAAAAATATTTTTGGTAACAGGAAAATAGGATTGGGAGCAGTTGTATTCAATCACTTGCCCTCCTGAGGATTTACCCCCTCCCTGACCAGGCCATTTTTTGTGTTGCGGCGCTGCATTACTTTAACTGACAATTGCACTGTCATGCAACGCGGCGGACATTCTGACACTGGGTGGAATTGACTTGGTGTTACTGACATCCCAGTGACACCAATGCAGTGATCAGTGCTACAAAAAAAAAAGCATGACACTGTACTAATGGCACTGGGCGGGAAAGGGGTTAACATGCGGGGCAATCAAAGGGTTAACTGTGTGCTGTTTTACTTGTGTCTGTGTGCTTCACTGTAAGCACACTGCTTTGGATGCCTCTGCTGTGCACAGCCATTCAAAGCAGTGTGCACGAGTGACAGAGAGGAGAACTGTTTTGTTTACAATTTTTCTGCCCGTCGGAGATGCTCGGCAATCACCGGGCACCGGCAAGTAATCACCAGCTGGGGACCAGTGATTGACAGCTGCAGCTGTTAACTGCGGGCTGGGAGTGCTTTACTAGGGGGTGTGGTGTCAGTGTGCTTCACTGTAATCACACTGCTCTGGATGGCTGTGCTGTGCTGTGCACAGCCATCCAAAGCAGTGTGCACAAGCTGATAGGGAGGAGAACTGTTAGTAAACAAAACGGTTCTCCTCCCTGTTGGAGATCCTCGGAAATTCATGGGCACTGGAAAGTGATCACCGGGCAGGACACAGTGATTGACAGCCACGGCTCGCACGCACAATCTACCCCGAGATGTCAAATCACAGTATATACAGTATATGTCATTTTGCACACCTGTGCCACCCTGTAGCAGTATTTCTGCTTATGGGTGGTTGGGAGGTGGTTAAATAGAGTATTTTCTTCAATATCTGAATATATTGAAATGTTATCTATAAAATTTTAAAGCATTTGTATAGATAATTTTCAAATTCATTGGCAACATAAATGGTTAGGCTGAAAGGAATCTTCTACAAGGTTATATTACCATTATGCTAGATGTGAAGAACACCATTATTTTGTTTGCATATACAGGTGAAACTCTAAAAGTTAGAATATCGTGCAAAAGTTCATTTATTTCAGTAATGCAACTTAAAAGGTGAAACTAATATATGAGATAGACTCATTACATGCAAAGCAAGATAGTTCAAGCCGTGATTTGTCATAATTGTGATGATTATGGCTTACAGATCCTGAAAACCCAAATCCACAATCTCAGAAAATTAGAATATTACATGCAATCATTAAAACAAGGGATTTGTACATAGAACAATATCAGACCTCTGAAAGTATAAGCATGCATATGTACTCAGTACTAGGTTTGGGCCCTTTTGCAGCAATTACTGCCTCAATGCGGCGTGGCATGGAAGCTATCAGCCTGTGGCACTGCTGAGGTGTTATGGAAGACCAGGATGCTTCAATAGCGGCCTCAGATTTTCTGCATTGTTCGGTCTCATGTCTCTCATCTTTCTCTTGGCAATGCCCATAGATTCTCTATGGGGTTCAGGTCAGGCGAGTTTGCTGGCCAATCAAGCACAGTAATTCCCACGGTCACTGAACCAGGTTTTGGTGCTTTTCGCAGTGTGGGCAGGTGCCAGTCTGCTGGAAAATGAAGTCAGCATCCCATAAAGGATGAAGTGCTCCAAAATCTCCTGGTAGATGGCTGTGTTGACCCTGGACTTAATGAAGCACAGTGGACCAACACCAGCAGATGACATGGCTCCAAAATCAACACAGGACTGTGGAAACTTCACACTGGACTTCAAGCATCTTGCAGTGTGTGCCTCTCCATTCTTCCTCATACTCTGGGTCCTGGTTTCCAAATGAGATGCAAAAGTTGCTTCATCAGAAAGAGGACTTTGGACCACTGAACAACAGACCAGGTCTGTTTTTCTTTAGCCCAGGTAAGACGCTTCTGGCGTTGTTGTTTGTTGTTTCAGGAAGCGTGCTGTCTCTCTTCTTGACAGGGTGGGAATCACGACATTTTGAAAGGCCCATGTCCAGTATCCGTCTGTGTTGTGGGGCTTGTATTGATTGCACTGACTTCAGCCTCTCCACTCCACTCCTTGTGATAAGTCGTATTCCCGCCCAACACTTTGGATAGGAGGTCTCTTTTTCCTGACCGACATCACTACTCCAGGCTGTGCGGTACAGAGAGACCTTGTCTCGGCACTTGTGAGATGCACTTTTCTGATTCCAACATTTTCGTTCCCCGCTTTTCCGAAATAACTTTCTATCTAGTATGTGCTTCTTGTCGCTCTGCCGACTTCTGAGTCCAACTTTGGGATCATCACTCAACTTCCTAGTTGCAACTCTACCGTTTTGGTAGTGGTTCTTTTCCTTCCTTATGGGAGGCGTGGTGTACAATGATGGTTTTTTCTGCCACAACACGTACAGGGTGGTCCAGCATAGTGTTTCCCCATGATATGTGATTCCTACTGAACACAGAATCTGAGAGTCATTTAAAGGCTCAGGGAACACATTGTAGGTGTTATGGCTTAATTAGGCTGATTAGAGTGGGAAACTTTGAGCCGAGAATATGCACCCCTATTCACAATATTCTAAATTTTTTGTGATTGTGTGGATTGGAGTTTCCATTTCAGGCTGTAAGTATCATCATCACAATTATGATAAATCACTGGTTTTGAACTATCTTGCTTTGCATGTTAATAGTTATTATATATTAGTTTCACCTTTTTAGTTGCATTACTGACAAATATAAATGAACTTCTTGACACGTATATTCAAATACTTTTTAAGTTTTTCAACTGTATGTTTATACATTATAGATAGGAGAGCTCGCAAAAGACATTGAAAAGAAAAGTGAATGAACACAAATCCAGTGATACGCCCATGGCAACAATGGCAATGCAAGGTTGGAATGACATACAAATACATAGCAAAGAGATTCACAGTGATCTTTTCAGCTAAAGTTCTGAGCATGCAATCTCTATAACACATCCAGAGAATTCTATAAGGCCTTTATAACATGAAATAAAGAATGAAGATAAGTCATGAATGTAATGCAAGATTTTTTTTGTCTAACATTGTATATGTATTTGTAGGAGCTTTTCATGGGCATTCCAGCTAAGACAAAGGGCCAGTTCACACTAAATGCGTTTCAGTTGCTTTTTTCTGCATCCAAAACGCACAGAAAGTAGATTATATGGTGGTCAATGTCATAGTTCACATCCGTGCTTGCAGTTCCAGTGTGTTCCAGTTGAAGAAAAAAAGTAGAACATGCTGCATTTTTCCTGCACAGAACTGAACTAATAAAAAACGCACCGGAATGCAACAAAGTGCTTTGGAATGCACATGTCCCTATTTAAATTCAAAAAAGAGAGGGGGGGGGGAAATGAACTGTAATGCATAAAAAAACGCACACTGTGACGCATAGAAGTATACTTGCACAGGCGCTCGCTGGGGGAATAACAAATCCAGAACACGCCATCTGGCTGACTTTCTTTAGTGTAAACCGACCATTAATAGGTTGCTGGCTCATTTACACTAATGGAATTTGGTTTCTAAATTTTTTCATTTTCAGAACATTTGTTATTTTTTCAAATTATTTTATGGGGTCAAATTCAAATCTGTTTTTAACCATAGTGGCGAATAAAAATAAAACTCATGAATTTCTTACAGTGTATGTGGTTTTAGTTTGGGGGAAAATCCTTTTATTGCAAAATGGAATGTTAAAAGCAAACAAAATTTGAAAGTTCTTTCAGACAACGTTCGTCAAGTCATCAAATGTATTGAGAATGTTATGGCCAGCACAAGGAAAGTTTCATCTATGAATGTTTAAAGTCTAATCCCAAACCCTTCAACTAAGCTTGGTTGTCTACGTATGAGAACCAGTGTTTAAATATCACAATCATGTTGCTTTTAATTAAACTTATTAAAATAAGAAACTGCTTCTATGTTCCTGGAGGTGATAGTATCGACCTGCAGTCTTTAGTCAGTGTTTACTGCACTGTTGCTGATCTTGGAATATACACAGACTCAGTTGCAATCGTGCACTTGCGAAACATTGTCTAACCTGTCTAAAGCCTCGAGCCAGCACTCCCTCCCCCATCACAGCCCAGTCCCCACTCTCTGTTCAACCAGCGGTGGCGTGAGAAACTCATGTGATCGCTTATTTTAGTTCTCGCCCTTAGAGCAAGGCGTGCGGCAAATCACAACATCGGACCAATGCTGTCATTCAATACCTAGGACAGTATGATTTTTTGAAAAAAAAAATGTTCCTCATACTTCTCTTGTTAAAGAGTTAGTTCTTCTAATTTGGTTTCAGGCACTGTTGGAAATGGAGTTGGCAACTTAGACTTTCAATTAGCTAAATTGACCTTCTGATCATGTTATACCTGGTAATTATGGTGTAACATGTTCAGAAGTATGCCAGTCCCTTCCTGAATAAACACAGTGAGCGATCGGTACTGATCACTTCTGTGTTAATTCATCATTGAAGCATAGAAAGCTCTTATTCATTCCCTGAGGCAGCAGGGAAAGGGAAGAAGGACTGTCTAAAAAAAAGACATGGAACTCTGTGTTTCACCAAAGCTCCTCTCCCCAAAAAAGTAGAAAATATGAAAAATATAACATTGTACAAAATAAAATAAAAATAATAAAATAAAAATGAAATTAAAACATAGTAAGGCCCTTTTCACAGAAGGCCTACTACAGCGTGATGCTCATGCAAAGCTATAAGTGGTGTCACTATGGGGGGTGCAGGGGGTGTGGACCACCCGGGAGACACCCACCAGAGGGGTGACACCAGGGGCAATCCGCACCCCCCCACACCCCCATAGTGTTGCAGCCAGTAGGGAACCCATGAGAGACTCGTTGCCTGATCTGGGGCATGCTGCAGACCTTTGTTGCGCCGCCCCGTAAAAGCCATTCGTCCCTTCTGCCTCCACCATGGCTGCTGTGTCATCTGTCATACTCCTTCTCCCAGGCTGATACACAGCATAATGTGGTAGGGGGCAGGGTGCTAGTAGCATCGCTAGCGTCTGGCATCCAGGTACTGCCCCACTACTATCTCCTGCACCCACATCATCTCTTCCGTCTGTCACAAACGTCCCCTTGGCTTCTCCCTATAATAGCCAGTGAAGAAAACGGCGGTGGGCAGAAGAGAAGTGAAGAAAAAAAATCTGAAAGGAGGAAGGCAAAGGAGTGGCAAGGATAAAGGTAAAAGTAGAATGTTCTGGCTGGGCAGTATGCATTTATAGAAAATGACCGATTGGAGATGTCTGTCTCTTTTCCCCCCCTCTATTTCCTTCTCTCTTCCCCCCCAAATTTTTCTCTTACCCCCCCCCCTCACTTCCCCCCCTCTCTCTCTTTTCCTTTTTCTCTTCCCCCCCCTCTTCTTTATCTTCTTCTCACCCCCCTCTCTCTTCCCCCCCTCTTTCTCTTTTCCTTTTTTCCACCCCCCCATCACCGTCTCTTCCCCTCCTTCTCCCTCCCCTCTCACTCCCTCATTCCTCCCCTTCCCCTCCTTCTCCCCAACCACCACCCCCTCCCCTCCCTCCCCCTTTCACTGTATTCATCCTCTTCCACTCCTATCCACTCTTCCTCCTCTCCCGCTCCTACATAAATCATCCTCTTCCATCCTCTGTCCTCTTTCTTCTATCTCTCCTGTCCTTTTAGTGCTTCCATGTATCACCTCTTCCTCTTTCCTCTCCTCCCTGTCGCCTCTTCATCCACTCCCCTCCGTCTCATCTCCTCTCATAGCCATACAATGGAGTCAGTGTGTCCGGCCGGGACTGGTTGCTCAGCTCTGTGTACAATTATCCAATAGGGGTCCATGCGGGCGGACTGTTACATTGGCAGATTTAGTGCGCTACATCGCCCCGTATAGCACAATAACATTCCTCACATTCCTATTACCAAACATGACACGACGGTGACACCCGCTAGAATGGAGCGAGGAATCCACATGAAACCCCCCTCTTTTGTCCCCCTCTGATCTCTATCACACTTATTCGGAGGGGGGGGGTAACGCCATGTTTTGCCGCACCGGGTGATCCCAACCCCTAGTGAACCCAAAAGCAATGTTTATTGCACAGGCTGCACAGGTTTTCCATGCACCCCCATGATGGGCAGTCCAATGTGTAAACTGGGATGCAGCAGTGCCAGAAAAAAATGTTGCTCCCAATTTGACACTGTATGGGTAAAGGGTTTCCCGCCCTGAACTTATTTTGTTGCTTTTGGGACTTTGAAAAAAGATGTAGATTGGGAGCGCGGTGTATCTGTGCAGCCGTCCCTCAATAAACCCTGAATGATGGGATGCGGAGACACCTGTGCATTCCTTGGAGGGAAAAACAGGGCCCTCACATGGGGTACACTTTAGTTCCCCATATGAATGAAAAAATTTTTTCAAAAATTTTGAAAAGTTTTTTGTGTTTGTGTCCGTTTTAAAAATTTTTTTAGTGTAGTTTATTGAAAATATTGTTTTGTAAAACATTTGTGCAAATTCATTTTGGCCAAAAAAAATTTATAGTTTTTCTTAAACAGGGACTGGTAAATTGAGCCATTTGGCTAATTTGCTTGAAGGGTTGATTAAACAATCGTTTTCTTTTGAATGGGAAGGAAAAAAAACTTTTGTCGTAGTGTTTCTGCGCAGGAGAGCCTGTTGTTAGAATGCAGTAAAAAATTTTTTAAAAAACCGAAAATGTCCCAATATAAAAAAGAATAGCGAAAACACAATTAAAAGAAATCCTTCTAATATCTATATTTAAAGTGATTTAAAGTGTTTGCTCATAGGATATAATTGTGAAAGCAAATTATTATAAAAGGACAGAAATTAAATGCAAATCAATACAAATTTATTTCTTTTATCAATAATGCTTGAATTCCAATGAATTTTGATTTACGGTAATTGGTTCTCCTTTATTGAAGATTGTGAATTAAGGATTTATTTTTATGCAAAGCTCCTTGGGTACAGTATATGATAATAGAGGGTGGGGACACCTGTATATATACAGAATAATATATATATAGAGGGGGGACACATCCACGATGTGTATAATACCAAGTATATATATAATATAGAGGGAGGGTTTGGTACACATGTGGTATACTACAGTTATATATATTATATAGAGTGGGGGAGACACATAGTGTATATAACAGTATAACTATGAGTAGAGGGGGGGAGGGGGGGGACAAACAACACACATGATCGTAATAGGAGGGGGGCGCGGGGGATGAAAGGAAAATTGGAGGAACTAGGGGGGGGGGGGGGGAGGGGTGAGGGGGGGTGGGGGTGGGGGGGGGGGGGGGGGGGTTTGGTAGGTGGGTGGTTGAGCAGGCCCCCTGTCCCCCATTGTGGGGGCCCCAGATTGTCGTCCCCCCCTGGGGGGGCTAATAAAAGGGTTTTTTTATTCGTAATTTTTTTAATTCTTGTTGCTCCTGTAGCAATTGTGCAACAGGTGGACGGGTCTTTTTTTTCTTGCTTAGGATCCCCCATCTTGTATCTCTCTCCCCCCAAATCCCCCCTCCCCCCTGTTGAGTGAATGTGGGCCCGTGGTGGTTTCGAAGTGCACAAAAAAAACCCGGGGGGGGGGGGGGGGGGGGGGGGCAGCTTTGGGTTTTAAAAACCCAAATTTGTGGTTTTCCCGGGGGTCTGTTGTTTCAATCTGAGATAATCCTAAAAACCCTAAACCAGTCCTTAGGGGGCTTCAAAGACATTCCAGCTAGCCGTTTTAAAAAAACAAACCTTTAAAAAACCCCTTTTTATATAATTTTAAATTGGGTGGGAAATAATTACATAAAAACCCGCATATTTCGGGTAGTTAGTTTTTTTTGCGGTGTTGATTTTCACCCCTGTTGAAGTCTAAGGAGAGAAAAAACATAAGTTCTAGCTGGAATAGTAAAAATGCTGTTTAATTTACCGTTCGCAGATGATTCTGCATATTAAATTTCCCATGGATGAAGTTACATTACTAGGAAAGGGTTTTTGGGCCCTGGTATAAAATTGGGGGTTTTGGTTCTGCTTGGGTCCCTCC